>PJEM01013943.1:0-37866 GCA_004023845.1 Helogale parvula
CCTCCACCGACCTCCGTCTGGGCAGCCCTGAACGTGGCAAAGGAAATTAAACCACAACCCTCTCGAGGCCGCCCCGGCCACCGCGCCCGCCCCTGGAATAACATCAGAGCCGCTGGTAGCAGATCTGAGGCGTGGCTCATAACTCAGCCCCTGCACGGGGGGCTCGTGCAGGTGTGCTGAGGTGGTTAGGACCCTGACGGCGGCAGTTAAGGTGACAGATGTGACCTGTGTGGGGGAACAAAGTCTCAGTCACACAGCGATGAAATAAGGAGTGATTTCTTGGCCTCGGTCCGGCTTCCTCGGGCTTAGGGCAGGCCTTTAAGATGATTTATGTGAAGGCTTTGAAGTTAGGTACTTTCCCGGCTCTTGCCGGGCCTGCTGGGGTTTGCTGAAAGATAGGAGTTATTGGAGATGGGAAAGATCGATCTGATGGAAGAGAGAAGGAAACAGACTTGGAGCTGCTTCCATCTGGGAAGAAAGAAAGCCCTTGTGCCCCGCTTGCTCTGTTCCTTCCTCCCCCCAGCTGACTCCTTGGGCCCTGAGAGCGAGTCCTACGTGGGTGACGGCCATCTGCCTCTGGGGCTCCAGGCCAGGTGACTTAAACCGGGAAGTGGGAGCGAGGGATGCTTCTCGGGGATGGCCTGCCGCCTCCTGGACCCTGAGTTCCCCGCCTGATTCTAACTCGGGAGGAATCCACCGTCAGAAGAAAGGCCTTTAAATCCACTTAGATGGAGCTCAGTCCTTCAGAAATCTCCACCTTGATGCCATGATGTTTTAGTTTCCCAGGACTGCCGCAGCAAAGTGCCACCGATTGGGTGATTTGAAACAACTGAAATTTATTCTCTCACAGTTCTGGAGGCTAAAAGTCCAAAATCAAGGTGTCAGCAAGGCCGTGCTCCCCCTGCACGCTCCAGGGAAGAATCCTTCCCAGGCTTTCCCAGCTCCTGGTCATGGCAGCAAACCTTGGGGTCCTCCGTTGGCTGCTGCACTCCGGCTCCGCTTCTGTCCTCACGTGGTCTTCCCTCCGTATCTCCTTTCCTTTTCGGGTAAGGACACCAATCAGATTGGATCAGGGCCCACCATTATGACTTCATTTTACCTTTTTTACCTCTATAAAGGCACGATCTCCATATACAGCCACATTCTAAGGTGTCAGGACCTCAACACAGGAATTTGGGGAAAGGCACAGTTCAGCACAGTTACCCTTCCATGCCAAGATGCTGAGGGCTCAGAGTCACTTCCACCAGTCAGGTCGGGGAGGGGGGGCATGACGCTTCTTTAGTTCTCTTCCTCCTGAGCCCTTGTCCCCTGGGTAGCAGAGGGGACTTTAATTTGTCATTAGTGTTACCTCCACTTTTACTTTGAGGGGAGCAAGCTTCATGAGGGGAGCATTCACAGGTAGAGTTCACCTCTCATGAATGAAGGGTCGCTCCTCCCTACGTTCATACCAAGATGGCAGCCAGTACCCAGGGGAGCTCATGGTCCCCATGGGAAAGGGACAGATCTCCTATCCAGGTCCTGCATGGGCCTCTTCTACCCAGAAGCGACATTGGTCCTGGTGAGCGTGCTGATAGGTACCCACTCAGGGAAGCAGGGGCTGGGTATGCATTCTGGGCATCCGCGGATGTCCTTGCTAAAGACAAGGAACAGAGGACTAGGCTTGGGGGTTTTCACATGTGACCAAGTCACTTTGGAGATCCCCCAATGAACGGTGTGCCCACTCCATCCCAGGCCAAGGCGGGCTCTTTGCAGCCCCTGGCTCCCAGCCAGACTCTTGGCAACATGCTATACCTGCTTTGGGGACATGTGAGGATCCCTGGGTCCCCTCCATGCCTCAGAGGATAAAAGGAGCCAGGAATCCTGAACTCAAGCTCATCCATCCCAACTTCCTGTGACCACGTTAGTCTCCAACACCCACACACCCCCGTGTTAGGATGGGGTGTCTCCTCCAAGGATTCAAACGGGCAGGAGAAAAGCCCCATTTTCTTTGGGCTCCCCAGAACATTCAATGTGGGGAAGATTGGGGCAAGCATATGTAACCACAGGCTTCCCCCCACTGGCCTGCCTTCTTCTTGTCCACCAGGGCTGGAAAGAACTGAGTTTCCCCTTTTCCTCAGGGCAGAAACTTATATGCAATGTCCTGAGTTTTCTAGATTATAAGAATGTCAGGGATCAGATCTCTAGGCCAAGATCTTTATATGGTAATAGGAGCTAAAGGAATTTTGAAAATTATCTCTTGCTAACCAATGCCTGGCTTTCAAGAACACTATCTTGCTGAGAACATAAACACCTACATTGAATATCAGAAGCCAGAAACCTAGTCTTTCTTACTATATCTTCTCCATGCCCTGCCTTTCAGAGCAGCGAGAAGAGCAGCCCTCTCTACCCGCAGACCCCCAACTCACCTGGGACTCCGAGGGTGCGCCACCACTGCATGGAGCTGGCCCTGAGACCAGGAGGATGGGACAGAGCCTCTCACAACTGCTCTCTCTAGGGCTGGCTTCCTTCATCCTTGGGGCCAGGAGCATCTGAGTGGCCGTCCAGTAATCTCCTCTCAGGTGGCAGGAAAACCGAGCAGCTTCCAAGAAAACTGACTCAATAGGTAATCTTTCAAGGTCAGTTCTTCCTGCTTCTCAGCTCCTTACCTAAGGGCCAAGACTTTGACCAACTTCTCCCTCGTTCTAATATGCCCCGTGTCTCCCAGCCTAAACAGCTCCCAGCCTGAAATTAAGGTTGTATACATTTTCTGTGACTTCCATAATAAATCACCACAAACCAGGAGGCCCCAAACAACAGAGCTCGATTCTCTCCCAGTTCTGGAGGCCAGAAGTCCAAAATCAATGTGTCATCAGGGTCATGCTCCCTGAAGTCTCCAAGAGCCACAGGAGCTCGTCCAGCCTTTGGGACCTCTTGGCACCCCACGGTGCACCTTGGTCTGCGATGGAATCACCCCAGTCTCTGTCTCATCTTTACACGATCCTCTTCTCTCCGGTTTCTCTTCTCCTCTTATATGGACACCAACCATTAGTTTAGGAGCCACCCTAATCCAGTACAACCTCTTTTTTTTTAATGTTTTATTTATTTTTGAGACAGAGCATGGGGAGGGGGGAGGCAGACAGAGAGAGAGAGGAAGACACAGAATCCAAAGCAGGCTCCAGGCTCTGAGCTGTCAGCACAGAGCCCGACGCAGGGCTCGAACCCGCGAATATGAGATCATGACCTGAGCCAAAGTCGGAGGCTTAACCGACTGAGCCACCCACGCACCCCCCTTTTTTTATGAGAGAGAGAGAGCACATGTGCACGAGCAGGGGAGGGGCTGAGAGAGAGGGAGAGAATCTCAAGCAGGCTTTATACTCCATGCAGAGCCCGACATGGGGCTCGATCCCACAACCATGAGATCATGACCTGAGCCAAAACCAAGAGTAGGACACTTCACCCGACTGAGCCACCCAGGCACCTTATGACTTCATCTTAATTACATCTACAAAGATCTTGCTTCCAAATAAAGTCACAAACCAGGTTCCAGGTGGACATGGATTTGGGGTCAACAGAACACTTTTCAACACTACAGGGTCTCATGGGCCAGCACTTCCTAATACTGTTCTCACTCTGGTGGCGAAACTCCAGGCAGAGTGGGTGCTCAGGAAGAGAAAGGAGCCTGTTCATCCTCCCCCAAATCCTGCCAAATGCACCATATTTATTCGCAAGCTGCGCGGGTTTTCACAATAGCCTTACACAGACCTTCTGAAGGTAGCAGCGCTTCTCACACTGGCCCGCAGCGTGTGCTCCAGGTCACCCACACTGCCCGCTTCTGGAACAGTCCTTCCCCTGGCCATTTATGCCCCTGTGCTTGTTTGTTCATACCCTTTCTTGTTCCAAAAAGGATTTCAGGCAGATGGTTTTTATTACCAGGCTAAACGAACACAGCAAGATCTGTAGCAAATACGGCGCTCTCCGCAAACATAAATTTCCATGCAACCAACACGAAAAAACCGAAGAGCACTTGGAAATTAAAATGATGGTGTTAAGTTTGACATCGGGCTCCCTTCTTATTTTCGTTGACTTTCTGAAACATATTACATTCCTCGCCGCTCTGGTTTTGCACGCTTTGTGTGTTCTTTCTTCTTCTCTGGTTAACCTCTCCATGGAAGAGGCCTCTGGTCAAAGAAGGGAGATTCTGGAGCTAAAGGTGGAGATTAAAGTGTCTTGTCTTAGGGCACAAACTTTAGAAAGGAGACTGTGAGGCAAGTCCATCTGGGCACAGACACGGGTCGCTCCGTGCTTATCAAACTGAATATTCAGAGGATTCCTCTCCCTCTCCATCCTGAGAGCCGGACTTTCTCATCCACATGCTGCCTGATCTGGGGCAACTGGGAGATTCTGAAGCGTTTTACACTAGGACCCAGCAAAGCCGTGCTGGTGGCTCAGCTGCGGTGGATGTAAGCCAGGAACGGACAGGAGGGCGGAGCTTTCCTGAGAACCGTGCTGGAGACCCGCCTGTTCACTCACCAGATCTTGTCGGAGCGTTCAGGGCCCGCCTGCAGAGCTCCACCCTGAACCCACTTGCTCATCACCGCTGACTTTTCTGACGGCTTCAGGGAGCGCTGGCGACTCTGGGCGGGGGGAGGAAGAAACTTAAGCTTGGGTCAGAGGTCCAGATTTTTCTATGACCAGCTGTGAGGACTGGACGAGATGCCTGGACTTGATAACGGATGCCTCACAGAGTTGTCTGTCTGATGAGATGATAGTCTGTGTGCAAGCGCTTAGTAAATTAGAAGGCGTAGGAAACCCGGAGGTGTGACACCCAGCATCAGCCGGCTTTCTGCGCGGTGAGGGGGTAGCAATTAGGAGGAATCCAGGGTGGGCGAGTCCAGAATGGCAAGTGGATGACCTGGCGGTCTTTGCCTGACACTCCCCTGTCTACCAGGTCCCGCGATGGGGCTGCATGGCTGTCACAGGAAGAGGCACAGCCGCCTGCACCAGGCTGAGTGGGAACTTCACACAGCGCACCCTTGAGGACAGAAGGGCTCAGTGCAGGGAGGCCACTTTTTGATGGCCCCAAAGCC
Organism: Helogale parvula; assembly: GCA_004023845.1. NCBI lineage: Eukaryota > Metazoa > Chordata > Mammalia > Carnivora > Herpestidae > Helogale > Helogale parvula. Next base: position 5,067 of record PJEM01013943.1, read on the forward strand.
TCTGAGAGTCCTTGAACCTCTCAGGTGGGCCAGGGTCTGGATTTGGCATTTGGCTCTCAGAATTATCTAGAACAGAGGCAAGAGGAAAGTGTCGTTTGGGTTCATATCTGAGAATATTTATTCCAATGAAACTCCTTGCATGTAAACCAAAAGTCTACTGCAAGACCACATTGGATGGGGCGGTCCCAGGCAGAAGAGCTAATATAAGACACACATCGTGTGTGTGTGTGTGTGTGTGTGTGTGTGTGCGCGCGCGCGTGTGTGTGTCTGTGCCTATCATTGTGGTAAAGTACACATAACATGAAACTTACCATTTTAATCATCTTTAATTGTATAGTTTTTGGCATTAAATACATTCACATCATACAACCATCACCACCATCGGTCTCCAGAACTTGTTCCTCCTCCCAAACAGAAATCTGTCCCCATTAAACTCTGACTCCCCCTTCCCCCTCCTCAGCCCCCATAACCACGGTTCTACTTTCTGTCTCTATGAATAGGACTCCTTTAGGGACCTTACATAAGTAGAATCAGGTAACATTTGACTCTCATGACTGTCTCATTTCACTTAGCATAACATCTTTACGGTTCATCCATGGTGTAGCATGTGTCCGAATTTCCTTTCTTTCTAAGGCTTATAAATGACACTCTATGGCACGGGTGGACTTCATTATGCTCATCCATGCATCCATCAGTGGACATCTGGGCTGTTTCCACCTTTTGGCTACTGCGCATAACGCTGCTAGGAACACGGATGTACAGATATCTGAGTTTCCGATTTCAGTTCTGGTGATCTCTTAAAATTTAAGACATAATTCTTTGGTTGTCACTTATCAGATCATCTCTGGGCACTCTGGTTGTGAAGTTACTAGTATCTATTGCATCCAAAAGGTTAAATCTCCCTGTGTCCAGAGTATGAAAAGCAATTAGCATATACAGGATCATGTTGAAATGTGTGTTGCTGAGACTTCTGTCAGCTAAATTATGGGCGCCAGATTTTAAAAAAAAAGTGAGGTTATGTCTCAAAGATGTGTTGTTTAAATTTCATAAATTTCTCATTTCATACTGAGTGACCAGCATTAGCCAAAATATTTATGTTCAGACCACACCAGAGAAGCCCAACTTGAACTAAGATCTACCAAGTCTTCCAGGATAAAAGCATAAATGGGGGGTGGGGGGGTCTGGGTGTCTCAGTCGGTTGAGCTTCTGACTTTGGCTCAGGTCATGATCCCAGCAGTTTGTGAGTTCAAGCCCCCACATCAGACTCTATGCCAACAGCTCAGAGCCTGGAGCCTGCTTCAGATTCTAGGTCTCCCTCTCTCTCTCTACTCCTCCCCTGCTCTGTCTCTCTCGAAAGAAAGAAAGAGAGAAAGAAAGAAAGAAAGAAAAGAGTAGCAGGGAGGAAGCTTCCTCCACCAAGCTGGTCCCTCCCCAGATAACACCACGGTCAGTGCCAGGACCCCAGAAGGACCCCAAACCCGCACCACAGCAACCTGGCCCCAAGAGCCCTCTCTGTGAAAGAGTGACAAAAACTCTCCTTGTGTGACAGGAGCCCAGCAGCTGCCAGCCCATTTCGGAGATGTGATTTATGTACATAGGGATATGAGCCCAGACACTGAGGCCAGTCTGCCTGGGTTCAAGCCCTGCCTCTGCCACTTAAAGCTGGATGGCATTGGGCAGGTCATTTCTCTCCTTGAAGCCTCCATTTCCCCATCCATTAAATGGTATTAACAGTAATGCCTAATAAAGCAAAGGGCTATTTTAAGGGTTAAGTTAGTAAATATATGTAATGTGCTTAAAATCCCAACTAGCACACAGTGGGTGCTATGTTAGTGTTCGACACCATTTTATTATCATTATTACTGATATGAGAAATCCACCAAAGTCAGGCCTCTGTCAAGTTAACATGAAACCTAAAACAACAGTTTCCCATGGGAGTCTAGTGGCTTTAACTAAATATGCTATCAATAAATGGAGCAAGGTCAAGTTTTGCAATGGCCTTTACCATTCTCTACCAAGAAGAAAGCTGAGAGTCTGCTAACTGTAGGCCCAAAAGGAGCCCAAACCCCAAACCACAGGCCCACTACATATGTAGCCTCCCTTTCATTAATTTGTTCATTCAGCAAACTTTGTATCAACTTTCTAATGTGTTAGACCCTAGCCCAGCTCTATGAGGAATCAAAAAAACAAATCAAGCTTCAAGGACCAATTGAGAGCAGAATAAAGGTGATATATTCATCTGCCTATCCATCCATCTATTCATCCATCTATCCATCTATCCATCCATCATCCATCCATCTCCCCATCAATCTATCTATCCATCATCCATTCATTCACCCATCCATCTATATACATCTATCATCCATCCACTCATCTATCCATCATCCATCCATCTACCCATTTACCCGTCCATATATCCATCCATCCACCCATCTATGTGTCATCCATCTATCCATCCTTCTCTCCATCCATCCATATATCCATCTATATCCACCCATCATCCATCCATCTATCCATCATCCATCCACCCATCCTTCCATCTACCCATCCATCCATGCATCCATCCATCTAATGTGAAATATCCTACTGGCTTCTATCATATCCACAAGGACAGAGGTCACCCTAACTCAATGGAATGATTTTGGGAGTGTTAGGAAAATGCTTAAGACCTTCTTTTCCCCAGTCCTCCTTTGCATCCTGCTTGGTGTTTGAAATTTCACTATTAAAGGTTTATACCTTAGATTTAAAAATACCTCCTGGATATGATAAAATATTAGGCCATTGTGAGTCATTTGCACTTGAGACCTTTTAAAAAAGGGTCCAAAAGTGGACTTTGATGGCAAGTAGAAGAAATGAGGATGAGGGTCATGGGTAGGAAAGGAAGGATGGAGCCCCCAAGCCTAACCTCCCTGCCTGCCAATTGTCCCTGGTGCAGCTGACTCTGTGTTCCTGTGGCCCCCACACTCTGAGAGGGCAGGAGCAGTGTCTGTCTTGCTCACCAAGCGCCCTGTTGCTCACATGTGCCAGAGTTCAATAAATACATAATGAATGGGAAAAAAATGAATCGATACCTTTATACATAGATTGAGTCACACAGTGAACCTGTAACTTTGCCCTCTGGCTGAGGAAAGGTTCACTTGCCCTTCAGGAGCCTCAGGCCATGGCCATGGGCCTGGGAGCTTTCACACATCAGCCCAGAACAGGAATGAACTGTTCCAGAGAAAATCAAGGTTAATAAAGGTTTAGTGAAAGTCGATAAAACATAACATCCACTTCATTGATGGTTAAATGTAGTATTATAAAAATATTATAATCTTTTGAGACAATTTGGGGTTTGCATTTTCTCTATCTTTGTAGAATTTCCCAAAAATACATAATCAGTGCCAAGAAATCAAAGGCAGTTGTAAATTAAATGTATTACTTGTAGCCAAATCTCCCCCAAATACAAAAATATAAAGGTCATCCCCCCGAATTCCCAGCATAAAATTATGGATCGCACAGGAGCATTTTACTATAGATGATATTTACTAAACAGAAGAGAAGAGGCTCTGGACACATGCGTGGCTCTGAACTAGAGATTTTGTTTACAACGGTTACTTCTCGAGAAGAGATTAAAGAGCTTTGTGGATTTGGGTTGTGGGTCAATCCTCCGTCATAATATCTAACAGACACTCCAAGCTCCCAGCACTTCCACGAGATGCCCTTTCTGGTACCACCACCCCATTGCCAGGGATGTAGGGATTCGATTTCTGGTCCTTGCTCAAGGGGCATTTGCCGACCGCTGAGTTCCTTCAATCTTTTTTTTTTTAATATTTTAAAATTTATTTATTTTGAGAGAGAGAGAGAGAGCACTAGCGGGGGATGGGGAGGGAATGAGTTGAGAGAAAGGGAGAGAGAATCCCAAGCAGGTTCTGCCCTCCCAGTGCAGAGCCCAACATAGGGCTCGACCTCACAAACGGTCAGGCCATGACCTGAGCCAAAATCAACAGTCATATACTTCACTGACTGAGCCATCCGGGTAGCCCCCCCTTCACTATCTATAAGTGCCACCCAAACCCATGTAGGTTTAGGGGTGCTGCTAAATGAACACAGAAGCCCAAACTCCCGCCACTGGACCATCACGATGGAATCGATGAGAAAGGGACAAGACACAGGAATCAAGTTAAATCGTGGTTCTTGGCAATTCTATACCGAGAATGACCAGCAGCACACCGTGAGAGGCGTTCCCACCAGTCCAGTCCCCTCGGCCACTCCTGGGTCCTGTCCTAACTTTTAGAACTATGCCCAGCCCTACTGGGCTCTCCAGGCAAACTCCCCATACATCCCAAGAAAGCCACCTTCTTCTTTTGGCACTGGCTTCGCATTTCACCTTGTCTCTTATTTCCAGCTCGTAGCACATCGTCCGTTCTTCCACTTAGTTCCCCACAGCCCACTTGGCCCCAGACTCTATCAACAGACCTCTCCTAACCACCCGTATCTTCCTTTGTACCCAAAAAAAAAAAAAAAAACAACCACGTTGTACATGGGTCAAAATTCAATGATTTGCAACCAGAGCATAGCAGCTTGCAAGTTGAGAAACTCAAGTTGCTCAATATGATCAAAGTCCAAAGCGGTGCGGGGACAACTGCCAGGTGACCCACCCAGAGCAGGCAAGGCAGACAGGGCACCAGGAGGGGATCTCGGCAGCAAACAGGCCATCCACCGTGGAGCCATGAGTGAGGATGCAGAGGAGGGGTGCGTATCCGTGGGCCCAGTGCAGGGCGTGTGGGCAGGCGAGCTGGGCTGGCTGGCAGTGGGTGGCCCTCAGCGCTGGGCTTGGCAGCCAAGGCTTTTATCCCGCTAGCCCTAGAGAGTCACTGGAGGGTGTTTTAGGGAGCAGATGCCTATGATCAGGTGTAGCGGGCATTTTTCCAAAGTGCAGAAATGGCATTTCCAGTAGGTCCTGAATGTCCACCTTGACCCAACTTCTCATATCATGCACGGGGCAGTGAACCATCCAACCAATGACACACGCGCCCACACAGGTCCTTCTCAAAGAGCAAGGTAGCACTTTTCTCTCAAACACTCTGGCTTTGAAGCTTGCAGCTGGAGGGTGAGGGCAGACAGGAGGGCGGCAGCGTCCCTGCTGGTCCCGTGTCACACAGGCCGTCCCCCAGCCAGGGTCCAGAGCAGCCCCACTGGCGAGGGACCCCATGAAGCGGATGGAACGCAAAGGCATGTGAGTTTGGAGTGAGGCTCTGAGCCGGGAGGGTTTGGGGTTGACGGTCATTAGTCTCAGGGCGGTGAGGCAGGCAAGTGTGAGGGCAGCTGGGCTCCTAGTGAGCAGGAAGGACAAGATCCCATCCCTGAGTGTTTGGGAAGAACTCTTTCATGGCCCGCCAGGTCTGGGAGCAAGGACTAAATCTGTTGAGTGTTTCAAAGTGGCGTCAGCTTGAGCTCACTGTCACTGGCCCTTTGCACTGTGACAGGCTTGTTTCTCCTGCAAAGAGGGCCAGGAGGGGCGCTCAAAGTTTCCAGACGTGGGAGCCTTATCCTCCCCACCGCCCGCACCCCTCCCGCCAGTTCGCACACACACTGGCATGGGAGAAGGGGCAGGGAAGTTATAGATCTCTCTTAATAAGGGTAAAACAGGGGAAATCCATGCAATCTGATCCGTGAGTTAATCCTTCAACTACCTTGAACCCCACGTCCCCAACAGCTGCTGTGGTCTACCCAGGATGGGCGGTCTTCCCGAAGCCTGCTGGGAGGGCCACAGGCAAAGTAGAAAGGGATCCGGGATTAGCCCTGACAGGGTCCCCAAACCGTGGAGTCACTCAGGACACCGGGTTTTTCGGTTGCACATTCCCACCAGGAGATTTCATTCCTGCAGTTTTCAAGGTCCAAAATCTCTTAATCGCTCGGTTTAGCTGGGAAGCGTTGGGAAACCAGAGAAGAGCGCCATTGTTCTGTGCTCCGGTGACACAGGACCAGGTCTGGGCTCAGCCCCGGGGACGGGGGTCATGGCTGCGATGGAGTGGGGAATGGATTTATCCGTCATGATGATAAATCTTCAGCAGCGCAGGCCTTGCGTATGCTGGGCGTCCCCACAGGGCTTACGGGGTTTTATATATAATATCTTAGCATCTTCTAGACGGCTCTGGGAAGCAGCTGTTAGGATGCAGACAGCCAGGTGAGTCATGTTGCTGGTCGCTGGAAGCTCAGAATTACTCAGACCTGAAGCTAGCCTCCACTCTTATCTGCCATCATCTGCTTTGCAAAAAACCCCTTAAGCTGACTGGGTTTTACTTCCCAGCATACATAAAGGGATCAGTGCTTTTTAAGCCTCTACAGAGAAATGTGTAAAGAAAGAAAGAAACACAGATTCGATTCATCCTTTGGAACCAGGACAACTATAAATGCTTGTTTTCCAGTTAGGTTTTTTGTTTTTAGATAAAAATCAATACGATGGAATGTCAGTTTTTGTTCTGAAAAGACTTATTCTCTTCTATCAGAGACTGTCTTCCCTCACACAAGAACAAGATGTCTAAAAGCCTGTTTTCAAGGCTCCTTCCGATGTCTTTTTTAAAAAGCAGACGGTCAATCTTGCCAGTTCAGGAGTGATTCTTGGCGCCTTTGAGCTCAAACATTCCTCCTTCCAGCTGATCTGCATACTCCTCACTCTGTTTGCGGGACGGATGGCTGCCAGGGCCACGGTTCCTGGCCCCGGATTGCCAACAGCAATAACGCACCTGGAATTTTCCACTGGGGGCCTTTCTCGGGGAGGGCGCCCAGGGTTTGCTCTCTGAGAGCCTCCCGGGTGGGGGACCCTGGAAGGAGCACTCTGGAAGGAACAAGGAGTCGCGGGGACTCAGGCACCTCAGCTACTTCTTGCCAGGGGCTGGGGGCCCTGCCAGAGCTTGGGGGCTTGGAGCAGAGTCTCCCAGAAGAACCAGCCGCTCCCTCTTCGACTCTGGGCCGGGCACACCCACACCACGCACACCGACAGCTTCCCTAGAACAAGAGGGAAGGGAAAACAGGTTTAGAACGACAGGTCTGTTTCCACTGGAGGCCACTCTTGGGCACAGGAGACCAGCCATAGCTTTGTTTTCAAAAGGCTCCTCCTTGGCACATACTTACAGCAGACTGCACTTACATGAAGAAAAAATAAATACATGAAACCATATTTTTTTACTCTGCTGAACACTGCAAAAGTGTCTCCTGTTCCTTCCAATGTCTCACCTAAATGTACTCATGGGTTTAAAGAAGGAACATTCTCAACATCCAGTTCCTGGCCCCGTCCGTAACGGGTCCCACAGGACCCCACCCTCAGGGGAGCGCCATGCTGTTTGGATGTACTGTGGTCGCCATCTTGAAACTCTTTGTGATTTCTGAACAAGGGGCCCCACATTTTCATTTTGCACTGCCTTCTGCAAATGATGTAGCCAGTCCTGAGAACAGACGAAGGTAACCTATTGAGCCCTATACTCTTCAGAGAAAAAGCACAACATGGCCCTTTGTATTATATCTGAAGACAAGAAGCTAGAAACACCACATGCTAGTTCATCTGCGAGGCCTTTGCCTTCATGAAGAATTCTGCAATCTGAAATTTCATACTTGACCCAATTAATTCTAAATTCTTAAGTGTTTTAAAAACACATGCCTGAAGGTGTTACTGGTCCCCCTCTGAGGGCTGATCCAGTCACATCCTTACCAATGAGAATGTCATTCTTTGGGGCCAGGGCAGGAGGAGATTTGTTTTCAGGGGCCATCCAGGAAAATATAAATGTCCTGTGGGGTAACTTCTTGGCCAGATTAATTATCTGATTAATAAATATAAGATTAATACATGAGGTGGGGTGAATGCTCAGGAGGGGCTGGGGTCCCAGAAGGAGGGCTATAGTGGTAAGAACAAGTTTCTGGGGGGCTCTGGGAGGGCACTTGATGTCCAAGTCCTTAAAACAATGTTCTGAGCTCATGTACCCCATCCTGATTCTCTCTTGACCCCATTACGATCACTCCACCCAAACTGTGCTTACCAGGGTCTGCCGTTCCTTCATGCTGCCAAATCCAATGATCACTTCTCAGTAGTCATATTACTTGATTTGTCTGAATGACATGGTGGATAGCTCTCTCCAATGTGGACCTCCGTCTTCACTCACCACTCTGGGTTGCTTCCTCCCTTGTGGCTACCCCTGTGCCCCATGCGACTGGCTCCTCCTCATCACCCAATCTCTGCTGTTGGAGGGTTCCTGGAGTCACTGGGAAGGCCTGCCCTTCCGTGTCTACAGCTGTCATCCAGTCTCATGGTTTTCAATCATTAGTCTGTGCTGTTTTGTCCCAAATGGCCTTCTCTCGTCCAGTCTCCTTGCTGAACTCTGCACTTCTATATCCAACCACAGGTGTCCCCACCTGTGTGGTGACAGCCATCCCAAACTCAACATGTCCAAAACAAAGCTCCTCTTTTCTGCCACCACCCTCCAAACCCAGATCCTTCCACCTCCCGCTGTCTTCATCTTCTCAATAAATGGAAACTCCACTCTTCCAGCTGCCCACGCAGAAACCTTGGGACTGTTTGACACCTGGCTCTCACACCCCACAGCTAGCCCACCAGTGAAATACTTTGAGCACTCGCTTTGGTCACTGCTAGCATCTCTTACCTGGATGATCACAGGAGTCTCTGCTGGTCTCTCTGATTCAGCCCTGGTGTGACCTTGGACAAGTTACTTAACCTAAGCCCCAGTTTCCCCATCTGTAAATGAGGACAACAACACACACATGATAGATTTCTTGAAGGATTATGTAAGTTAATGCCAATGGAAGCAGTTAGCACACGTTTGGCCTATCCCAAGCCACTCACTACATTTAGCTGTGATTGTTTTTATTCTTATCATTAATAACAGCTTCTGTGCAGCTGGGCTCAGAAAGCTAAATTTATAAGGGCACCTGGGTGGCTCAGTTGGTTAAGCATCTGACTTTGGCTCAGGTCATGATCTCACGGTTCTTAGGTTTGAGCCCCGTGTCGGGCTCTGCACTGATAGCTCAGAGCGAGGAGCCAGCTTCAGATGCTATGTCTCCCTCTCTCTGTGTCCTCCCTAACTCCTCTGTCTCTCAAAAATAAATAAATGTTAAAAATTTTTTAAAAAGCTAAATTTACAGAGAATGAACATTAGACATTATATTTAACTGTATTTATTTAACATTAGTAAATCTCAGTCTTATGTTTTCATTTGACACCACCTTTTTTTTTAAATCACTGCAATATATTTCCAATTCATTGCCCAAATAAATCATTTTCACAAGCCTAAAAACTTCATGGAAGAGTTATCTTATTCATGGAGGTTTCCAGTCCAGCTAGGACAATGTCCTGTTACTTGTTTTCATTTCTGTTTTTATGTTAAGCCCCAAAGGGAGGTCCCACTGAGCTCTATTGAATTTCTACGGGAAAGCCTGGCAGGCTGGGATCTGTGGATTCATACACTTTTCCAATCTGGAGAGGCTGAGTCATTTGATTGCCGTATGAGTTACTTACTATAGTTGGCACGTGCTCTTGAGTTTCCACAACTACAAAGAGTCTTCCAAATTCTTCCTTCTCCATAGATTCTGTCTCTACACTTTGGGACATGAAGCTAACTACGGCCTTGTTGTTTTCCTTGACAGATGTGAAGTCACCAGATTATGTTCAGTGCCCGTTCAAGGAAGGACCCATTTCAATTCAGACATGAGTGCTTTCTTTCTACAACTCCTCATATTGCTGTTCAGCTAACCCCCTCTATTGGCTTCCTAGGACTGCTGTGACAAAGCATCACAAACTGGGTAGCTTAAAACAACAGAAACTTATCTTCTTAGAGTTCTGGAGACCGGAAGTCCAAAATTAGGGTGTCAGCAGGGCTTGTTCCTTCTGAGGACTGTGAGGGAAACTGTTCCATGCCTCTCTCCCAGCTTCTGGTGGTTGCTGGCAAAACTTGGCATTTCTTGTAGATACATCATTGCAATCTCTGCCTCCTTTTTCACATGGAGTCCTCCCTATTTTTCTGTGTCCTCACAAGGCCTTCTTGTTATAAGAACACTAGTCTTGTTGGTTTAGAAGCCTACCCTACTCTAATATGACTTCACCTTAACTATATTATAATGAACTTATCTGCAATTATATCTTCAATGACCTTTTCTCTAGATAAAGGCAAATTCGGGGGCACTAGATATTAGGACTTCAACATTATCTTTCTGGGGCGCCTGCGTGGCTCAGTCGGTTAAGTGTCCAACTTCGGCTCAGGTCACGATCTCATGGTTCGTGGGTTCGAGCCCCGTGTCAGGCTCTGTGCTGACAGCTCAGAGCCTGTAGCCTGTCTTCAGATCCTGTGACTCCTTCTCTCTCTGACCCTCCCCTGCTCACGCTGTCTCTCTCTCTCTCTCTCAAAAATAAATAAAAACATTAAAAAATTTTTTTTAAATTATCTTTCTGGGGGGGATAGGATTCAACCCATAACATCCTTTATTATATAAAGCTTTCCCACGGAGCATTTTAACTATGAATCATCTAATCTTCATTTAACTCTTTAGACAATATCCTTATAACCTGTGTATTTTTACTTTTTAATATTTTTTCTTGTCTAAAAGGTTTTTATTCACCTGTACCTTGAAAAGTGAAAAACAACAAAATAGCAAATCTAGAAAACTGTCTAGTCAGGAAAAACAGATATGCAAAGGCACCTATGTATTTTATTAAATGAAATCGGATCATTTCATTTAGAGATATTTATCTGCTATGTCTTTAATGGATTCTCATGAAATTTGGTGAGTTGGAATTAGAGAGATGATGCCTCCTGAGAAGTGGTTTAGAATTTTTATGACTGTGGTTATGTAAATGTGGAGTTTTCACTACATCAATATATTGCTCAACCTCGCTGAGATGAAAATGGTCTCTACAAGCATCTAACCACATACCCATGGTTTTCATTGGTATTAACACAGGCTTCTCCCCAAACCAGTTCTTATTATGAAAAATAGGTTTTTCTTTAGTCCTCCAAAAGAGAGGGGGAAAAATTTAATCTATATATTGCCATTTCTCTATGATGTGGGTAAGATTTTTCACATTGATATCCCTGGATAACATGAATGAGCCCTAACCACCACGGTAGTAATAAGTTAGTCATACAGTTATTCTGCCTGTGCCTGTCACAGGAAGACTGCAGTTTTTCTACAACATGAGTAGATGGCAGAGAAGTCCTCATAAATTTAAAATACAGATGCCTGCCAGTCTGAAAAAGAACCCAAGGAAAGTTACAGAAAGTTTGGAACGGTAATGAAGGAAACATTATTTTTACAGCCAAAAGCCTCACACTGTGGCCCATCCTGAGTGCATAGGAAATGGTTTTTCAAAGGTATTACTCGATCACTTTCTCGTAATTCTTCTATGTTTGTGTAAGAAGATGTACTAAAATCTCACCTCCAGCTTCTAGGAAAGAGATCTATTTGCCTTGTATGTTAACAAGGAACACAGTATCCATCACGTGGTTAGGAAATACTAGTTAGAGTTCTTTCATCCGGGTATAGCATAAAAGGTCTTTCTTTTCTCACGTTAATTTTGCTCATGTATATCATTAAGGTGAATCCAAATCTTCTTTGAATTCATTCTTAGTTCCCAAGTTGTGGCATTTGTGAAGTATCTAAGCAATAATGTAGAGCCAAGCTGTTTGGGGGACTAAGAACAGATGGCTTTCTGAGCCAGGCATTTTCTTAAATTGCTGAACATCAAGGTTGAGACAACTCTGCATTCTTTCAAGGTCCAAGGACCATTTTCATTTAAAGGCAGCTCTTCCTCTTTCTTGATAAGCGCTAGGAAACAAGGTTGTATGCGGTTTCCACAGTGGATCCAACCCCACGTCAGGAGCCCTGGGGGCAGCGTGATGTGAGTGATGATGTGTGTGTAATGGCCCATTCCCAGACAGCCCAATATCTCCCACTGCAGGGCAGTCCAAAGCTAAAGAGAGGCTGAGTGGCCGAATCTTCCAGCTCTTCACCAAGACATGAGTTCTGGGGAAAGAAATTCCCACATGCCTGGCTTGTGATCCTCCTTCCCCATGGAAGACCCGAGCTGCTGCCACACGGGGTCTGACATGCCCTTCAGCAGTGAGGGGGAGGGGAAGGGCCAAAGAGCCACATGTCCATAGGAGAGCTAAAGTAGCCAAAAATGAGACTTTTGAGGGAAGGGGACAGTGTGTGACTCAAATGTCGTATGGGCCCTACATCTGCACCCCTCCAGGCAGCCTGGGGGCAGAGAGGCCCGAACTCACATTCCACTGAGCGAGAGAAAGGCCTTTGGGAGACCAGATAAAATGAAGAATGAACTGGATCTGCCCAGGGACACTGGACAATAAAAAAGCAGGCGCAGGGGCTAGTCAAACGCCTCTGTCCCTTGTCCCGGCCAAGCTGTCCCCACTGGCCCCCAATGTTGACGCCTAATTAGGAGACAAAGCTCCAAGCTGACACAGCTAGAGTCCAGGCAGGCTGGGAGGGTGAACACAATGGAGAGACTCCACCAAGTACGGAGTGTTTCTGCTCTTTTTTTTTAAATTATTTCTTTCCTTAAAGAAAAAAAAAAAGAATGTAGCTCACAGACAACAGAGGAAGGAACACCGTAAAAGTTTATATGGAAAAAACCCCTCACCTTTCAGATCTGGTGCTCATAAAACCAGATCCAGTTTGAGGGGCCGACAGTGCCCTGGTGTGTTTCACAGCTGGTCTTTGTGCATTTTCACGTTACTTTATAGCCCCCGGGGCTTTCTGAGACTCGGCTGGGGTCAAACCCTACATCCTGCTGGCCTTCCTATCTCTGCTCAGTCACCTTCCCAAAAATCAAATTGCTTTTTTGGTTTTTCTTTGAGCAATTCTAGCTCATCACTGCTTCATTAAACTTTCAAGGGACTTATAATCTCTGAGCCTGCTTTGCCAAAGTGATTTGACTTCAGATTCTTCCCTGGAAGAGTCAGGAGAAGAGGTCTCTAGTCCAGCAAGTTTAGGAAATGCCACACAGACTTTTCTAGGAGTTCACGGTGCACACCTGCATGGAGAGGGCAGTGAGAAGGTCTGCGGCTACCAGCTCTTCTCAGCCATGACCTTTACATCCTCACACAAGACATCCTGCAAACAGAGCGTGGCAAGAAACACTCGCTGGGAACCACCGTCCTAAATCCTGCTCACTGATACAACTAAGCCACCTCTTGCCCACCCAGCGTTGTGTTTTGGAGACTTTGCAAACCCAGATGCAAGACCCTACATTTATTCCTGGAATGCGTTATCTCGTTACACTCAGCCTCACCCACCCAGCCGGTCGAGGTCTTTTTTGGAACTTGATTCCTAGAACCATATTTGTCTTGGACTCACATCTCTCTAGCACACACCTCCACAAGCACACACACGTCTGCAAGAAAAATGTGGCCCGCGGGTGAAGCCAGTTGCAGCTCTACACGGCCCGTCGGGTCCTGTATGCACCACCCCTCTCGGGAGGCATGCTCGGGCAACATCCTTCCGGAGCATCAGACATGAGTTTTAGATGGTTGCCAAGGAGATGTGTTCATATGAAACTGTTTTTCCATTGACCGACCCCAATGAGAAAGGTGGCTGCCGGGAAGCTGAATTATGACCTAATGCCAGTAGCAGCTGCTGGTTACTCCAGGGAAGGGGTGGGGAGCTGGTGTTTGGGAGTTGGGGGCTCATTAACACTCACTTCTTAAATTAGCAAATCCTTCTAGTACAAGTTTAAAAATAGCAACCTAATGGTTTCTAAAATTAGCAGTCATGGCTCTCCATAAATATTTAGGCCTCCAATAAACTTCTGGTCCACTTCCCTAGACTAATAGGGTCAAGCAGGCTTGGCCTTTATGCCACATTCTTGAGGATCAGTGTACTTAGTGATTGACCTTGACAAGCAAGAGCTTTGAGAAGCCTCAGAATGGCCAGGACCAGAGACGGCCTGTGCGGCCGCCAGCCTTGGGACAGCCTCCAGGCAGGACTAGAAGGATCTCAAAGGCCACTTGGAGAAGTTGGCAGCCTCCAGGCTACGTGTAGGAACCGCCTGTCCAGGTTGGCCTGGGACTGTCCCAATGTCACATGAGAGTCCCTGCCCCGGGTACCCTCTCAGTCTCCAGCGAACCAGCACGGTTGGTCACCGTGGCCACCTGAACCACTGCCAAAGGATCAGGACTAATGTTCTTTGGGGACAAGAGTCAACACTCGAGAATACACTGATGATACCACTCCTCAGTCTTCACGCAAATGTCAGTCCTATTTACTTATGAAAGGTAGTGTTTGAAGGAGGAATTACACCAGGGAAAAGACCAGCCAGGCCGGCACAGAACGGCACCCCTGCACCCGGTTCTCCATGTGTAAAACAGGATGAACAGTCTCTTCGGGACCGGGTTACTATGGGGAACAAACGGGGAGGCGTTATGTCAGCGCAAAGTACCCGGCATCCCTCAGGCCCGGAAACGGTCACTTTTGGTGGTAGCTCTGCTAGGGCACTCAGCGCATGGGGAGTGGGGGTCACTGCAGCCCTGGCTCATACATCAGAGTGACCCCCTATGTGGGCCCCGTCTCCTCCCCGGGCAGTGACTGCAGGACAGCCGGCCCCGCCCGGCTCTGGGCAGCAGAGACTGTAGGGCCCCCCACCCCGAGCCCAGCCCCTGCATGGAGTGGGTGCTTGCTGAGTGCAGGGAAGAAGCCTTCGAGCAGAGTCTAAAGAAAGCCAGCATCATGACAAGGGGCAGCTGGCCAGTCAGTGCCAAGTGCATGTGCAGAACACTGCGTCCTGAAGAAATCATTTGAAACGCCTGTGAAAACCCTCACATTGGCCCCTCTGCCAGAACACTGTGTGTCCTGCTGGGCGCCACACGGTTTTGTTGTATCTATTAACCAGCACAGAACTAAAAATTACCTGCTGCAACGCGGAGACATCGAAGCCCAGTGCAGTTTTAAATCCCGGAAGATGACGGTACAGCCTGCCCCCCCCCCCCCCCCCCGTGGAAATGTCACTTGTGTTCCTGAGCAAATCCTGCACTGTAATTTAACAGGGGATTTCTCCACAAGGGACCCAGGGTTAAAGACAGTCGCATGAGCGTCTGTGTCCTCTGGGTGATGCTCTCCAGCCCACATTTCGCTCCCTGCTGCCTTCCTGCGCTTAACTAAGATGAAGGAAAAAGTGGGTTTTGCCCATTGAGTTCTTGGTTTGGGATGCAGAAGTGACTTGTCATCAGCGGAGAAGCTTCCCTTTTCTCCCTTCAGGAGACACTCTGGGGCCACGGAGTCCGGCTCCCTCGTGTTAGAGAAAGAAGCTGAGCCCAGACAGACACCCGGAGTGCTCAGTGGCTTGGGGGGACGGGGTGGATTGGTAGCCTGCCCCGGGCAGGAGAGAGGACCCAGCGGTGTTCACCGGGGTTTTCTGCTCGCCTGCCCGCCTTCCTCCCTCCCTTCCTCTCTTCCTCGCATCCTTTTCCCTGCCTCCCTCCTTCCTTCCTTCCAACATTTCCCCTATTTGTCTGGCACTAAATAGGTGCTGGGGCTTTGCCCCCAAGAAGTGTTCTGGTTAGAATTTCTGAAACCTCGGAAATGGCTCCACATTGCCGTCTCTTTGAAAGGCAGGCAGCGGCATTTGGTTAGTAACGAGCCCACCGCTGTGCAGACCGGTGTGAGGGGAGGTGCTCTGGTTTGTGGCCCCGGACCCAGCACCTAAGGAGCTGTGACCTTGGTCACTCCGGGCCCCTAGCATCAGTGTGCAATCCCCAAGTTCACATCCAGCTCTGGGATTCTGAAAGAAAGCGTCAGACCTGTCTGTGGGTGCTAAACGTCTCCCTCCCTGTGAGCACAGGAAAGTCACCCACTTTCAGGAGACTTTTCATCCTGACCAGCAGTCCGGAGCTACTCTCTGAGGCATAGGTAATGCCCTGCTTAACTCTCCCTTGTCAGTCCATGTGCTGGTTTAACAACTGAAGTGATTACTGACCAAGCACCACGAAATGAGATTCAAATCCAGCAGAAGTGTTTAAGGGCAGGCATACTGTAGAACTTTTCATGGGGGCTTGGTAGGTGCTGACAGATCAGAAAAGGGGGCTCTGGATTGTCCTTGGTGGGGCTGGGGGGTGCTTGGGAAGGGCAGGCCGGCCAGATTTCTGCTGTCATCCCTTCCCCTTCTGGCCTTCCAGGGAAAACGTCTTGGACAGGAGGCTTATTCTTGCACCTAATGAAGTGTCAGAAACTATTTTTAAAAATATGTTAATTGTCATAGCAACTGCCCACAGAAAACTCCGTTTCGGGGGCAGAAATAAGTGCAGCAAGATAATCTTTAACCCATTTCCCTTCTCTCCCCGCCCCGCCTCCCGGCCTCATTAGGACTCCGGCGGGCGCCTGAGCGAGCCCGGCAGCCGGCCACCGGGGCCATGGCCAGCACGGCCGTGCAGCTGCTGGGCTTCCTGCTCAGCTTCCTGGGCCTGGTGGGCACGCTGATCACCACCATCCTGCCGCACTGGCGCCGCACGGCGCACGTGGGCACCAACATCCTGACGGCCGTGTCCTACCTGAAGGGGCTGTGGATGGAGTGCGTGTGGCACAGCACCGGCATCTACCAGTGCCAGATCTACCGCTCGCTGCTGGCGCTGCCCCGCGACCTGCAGGCGGCGCGCGCGCTCATGGTCATCTCCTGCCTGCTCTCGGGCGTGGCCTGCGCCTGCGCCGTGGTGGGCATGAAGTGCACGCGCTGCGCCAAGGGCACGCCCGCCAAGGCCACGTTCGCCGTGCTGGGCGGCGTGCTCTTCATCCTGGCCGGCTTGCTCTGCATGGTGGCGGTGTCCTGGACCACCAACGACGTGGTGCAGAACTTCTACAACCCGCTGCTGCCCAGCGGCATGAAGTTCGAGCTCGGGCAGGCCCTGTACCTCGGCTTCATCTCCTCGTCCCTGTCGCTCATCGGCGGCACGCTGCTCTGCCTGTCCTGCCAGGATGAGGTGCCCTCCAGGCCCTACCAGGCCCAGCCCAGGGCCACCACGGCCACCGCACCGGCCTACCGGCCCCCCTCCGCCTTCAAGGACAACCGGGCCCCCTCGGCCACGTCGGCCTCAGTCAGCGGGTACAGACTGAACGACTATGTATGAGTGAGTCCCCAGGGCCTGTCCCTCCCCAAGCCCACAGCGGCACCAGGACCCGGACTGGCTCGGATGCAGGGTCCCGGCACAAAGTTTACTTTGGGGCTACTTTTCTGTCCAGAGGAATTAATATGAATGTGGGGGAAGGGCTGAGAACACAGGGAAAGAAGGGAAACTAAGGGGAGAAAAGCTCTGTATACCAAAGACTTAAAAAAACAAAGTCCTTTCTGGTTTTGTATTTATTATATATATTTATGTGGGTGATTTAATAACAACTGAATGAAAAGCAATGTGGGGGTTTGGTCAGTGGGGTTTGTTTGTGATACAGGAATAAATCTTCCGGACGTGGTTGTGAATGACATGGACAGTATTCGTTTCTGTTTCCAGTCTGGTCTGTCTGCTAAGGTCTTGTAACCCCAGCCTAATGTCTGGGCTCCGCGTCGCAAAAACAATAGGGACACTCGGAGTGGCCGCAACCCACATATATGGGAAAATCAGAGGAGGGCTGCCCTGGTCCTCATTAAAAAGTTGCTTAAGCGATTTCCACCAAAAAACGGTCACTCCAGCTTAAGCCCAGAGGCAAGGCAGGAAGTACGGGGCTCCCTGGGGCAAAAGATGATTGCTGTAAGTCACAAAGTAAAGATACCGTCGTTTTCTCCTGGTAGGCTCCGCTAGTAAGGAAGCAAAAGTCAGAAGAAAAAAGACAAAGCAAGAGGCGCCTGGCTGCTTGGCTCCCTAGGCATTGGCAAGAAGCCAGTTAGGAGCACGGCTCAAGTCCAGCGGCCCCGCAGGACCCCCCTGGCTTTTCTGGGGACAGAAGCACGATGCCAGCTGCCGTCAGAGCAGGTACAAGAGTCTGTTGACTTCTCCTTTAGCTAGAAAGAGCTGCTGACAGGGCCAGATGAGCTGTGACTGCTTTAAGGACATTGATGATGCTTTCTGGTGGTGATCTAAATCACGTGGTCACAGAGCTGTACGCGGACACACACACACACACACACACACACACACACACACACTCACTCGCTCTTACAGCTTGGCTGGTCCGGGGTGGTTGGACCTGTTCCATGTCCATCCATTTCACAGCCCTGCCCATGATGTGCCCTTAACGGTGCCCCGCACATGCTTCTGTCCCGAACCTCGAGTTCTGAACGTGTAAAGAAAATACCCCATTCGGGGAAAGAGCTGAGATGTACCCACAGAGCAGCAATTTCACGAATCCCTCCATTCTGAAGGGGTCTTGCTGAAGACCACCAGGCTCCAGGGTTCTCGCATCTCTGCCTGCTGGGGAGAGGGCCACAGCAGGTCCCCGCAGACATGGAGCCAGCTGGCCAGGCTTGCTGCTGTGACCGGGGAGACCCTTGCCCCAAGGACCAGCCTGGGGCTCCCAGACCCAGCAAGGCCAGAGGTGGGGTTATACTCCGCCGACTTCATGCTTCCTCCCGACAAGATCCTCCGGGTCCCCAGACCAGGCCATTGAGATTGTGACGGGGAAACCCAGCCGCCGTGTATTTCTCCTGTCAGTGGTGTCTCCGCCGGGCACTGAGAGCCTGTCTGGTCCTTTTGGGCCTTACCAGTTAGAGCCCAAGCCTCACCGCTGCCGACTCTAGCAGCGTGGAAAATTAGGGGCTGACGGAGGAGCTCCGCACTGTTTCTTACTGACCTTCAGACCCCAGGCAACAAGTGCCACGTCTGTTTGGAAGGACGGGGTGCGGTCCGTTTTAGCCTTTATCTGACCACAGAGAAGCTAAGCGGGCTGGGATCAGTCATCCCATTCAGACCGGGGATTTACACCCAAAACATCATCAGTCCCTGCAGGACAAAACCAGCAGTTTTCACCTCCTCTTTATACAAATAAATCCATACGAGCGAATAAAGAAGGGAAAGAAAATTTAGAAACAGCATGATGTTCTGTTAGTCCTACCTTGATGGTCATGGTCTAGAATATGCCTGGTAGAGTTATTCTAGATAATAGACCTATTACCAATTAAAGGGGGAAAAATCGCTTTTTTTCCCCCCAAACTCTTTCTCAAATTCTGTCACAACTAAATTAAATATGGCCATATCTCGTACTCAGGTGAAAGACTAGTAATAATCATGATTACAGTACTTACTGAGCACTTACTACCTGCCAAGCTCATTCCTTTTTGTTTACTAATTTGGTCCAATGAGGTAACACCATTCTTAATCTCCTTTGACAAAGGAGGAAGTTAAGTCAGTTAAGTGTTGGACTTCGACTCAGGTCATCATCTCACAGTTCATGGGTTCAAGCCTCACATTAGGCTCTGTCCTAGCAGTATGGAGCCTGCTTGGGATTCTCTCTCTCTGCCCTTCCTCCACTCACACTCTCTCAAAATAAAGAAACCTTAAAAAAATTCTTTAAAAAAAAAAAAAGGAAGAAACAAAGGAGGAAATTAAAACCCAAAGAGATACAGTACTTGCCCAGTACCTGCCCACGGTCACAGAGCCAGTGAGTATAAGACCCAGGACTCAAAGCCAGACAGGGGAACAGGGGACAATACGCTCTCCCAAGTGGCGGCACGCACCATAGCTTCATTACTTTTGTGTCTAGACTATTTCCAAGTAATTCCACGCTTATTCCGTGACCATATACGGCTCTTTCCACGTTCATCGCTCCACAGAGCTTCTGGCTCTGGCAGGATTGATGAAACATGATGTCAGACCCCGAGGTCCACATTCGAATCCCCACAGGAAGCAGGAAGTGACACACAAGAAGTGACACGTGGATGGCTCTGGCCTACAGCCCGGCCAGCCAGACCAGGAAGTAGATCTGAACAAGACCTTGACTCCCTCAAGTAACAGAGTATAAGAACGAGTTCCCAGTTTCCTCCTTCACTCCCCACACAAGTGCCTCGGGCCCTGCTCCGGCCCCTCTCTTGCCGCCTTCCCACCAAGGCCATCAAGGAGCTGCGTGGTTTTGGTTCTGCCCAAATCTTTGGGACTGGCTGGTCTTAATTAACTAAGGCTGCTTTGACAATAGTGCAATCTCCTTTTGGGGGCACATCACACAACCCCAAATTTCAGACTAAAAAGGAAGCTTGAGTCAGACAGTTGTTACAGATTTAAATTAGAGCATGACCCTCCTGGGATTAAGAGATGCTACATTTCTCTGCTTCTCTAAATCACATCAAACTTGGCTCTGCAGCAGAGAGGTCTAAAGCCAGCCATGTTTTCCGGATCCCGACCCTGCACGTAGAATGTCTCAGGGCCCCAGCGCCAAGGGAGGCCCTGGATTTGCAGGAGTTAGTCCTCGGGGACGCCTTGTTACCCACTGACAACCCGCATTGACGCCTTCACAGCCCAGGATCTCCCAGTGCTCCTCCTGGGCCACAGTCCATCATCCCCACAGTCACCCGCGTCATGCCCCAGACCCTGTGTGAACAGACACTGGAAACCTCCACCCTGTGAACACTTTGTCCCCGTCCCCATCTCTGGGAAGCCACTTCCTGAGGTGGAGCCACGCCCCTCCTGGACTCTGAGTACCTGAGTGTCCCCTCTTGGATAACGCACCCTGATTGCTTTTAAGGGTTCCCAGAGAACCCTGCTTTCTTGGGTCTTTTACTCACTGGCTCTGTCACCCTGGGCAAGGACTGGGCAAGTAACTTATCTGTGTCGGCCACTGTCGCCATAAATGGGAGCAATTTGAGAACTGAGGCTCATTCACAATCTGTGTAATAACTTTCCATTACTGTAGAGCAATAAACTGAACACAGGGCCAGGATTTTCACCCTCGGTGCCCGGCCCCAAAGTCCCATCGTTGTCCACATGCCACCCCTCTTCTCCCTGCCTTGGCCCCTCCTTGCTTCCTCCCTGCCCAGCAAAGGAATAGCATGAATGGTGACAGTCCGGGCAGGAGACGTGGGTCTAGACCAGGTGGCAGGAGGGAAGGGACAGGAGAGTTGGGGATGTGCCTGCAGGCAGAGCAGTGAGATTTGCTAAGGGCTTGGTTGTGGGTGTGGGGAAAAAAAAGCGTAAAGGATGACGCCACGATTTGGGCCTGGGTCACTTGGAAGAAGGGGGTTGCTATTTTCGGAAATGAAGGAGATTCTGGAAAGAAAAAGTTCTGGTCCCGCAAGGTGGATGAAATCGTTCTCCAGGTGTTTGTTCTGAGCTGCCCCAAGCGGACACGTGGAGTGAGTCCTTGGAGGCACAAAGCTGGAGCTCAGGGAGAGGTTGCTCCAGGAGCCATCGGCCCTGGAATGTCGTACAAGCCAGAGGCCAGAAATAATCACGTTGCAAGTGAACACAGATGAGGGATCCGAGAGGCCAGGAGAGGTTCACGTTTGGAGGCTGGAGGATGAGGCGGATGGAGCCAGCAGCCAGAAGGGGAAGGCCCAGTGAGTGAGGAGAACTAAGTAGAGAATGTTCTAGAAGCCAAGGAAAAGGGAGTGATCAGCAGCGCTGAATCAACTCCTCTACCTTCAGGCTCACATGGGGTGTAGGTGCGTGGGTGTTGGCAGGGAGGCAGCTGGGCTTAGACAGGTAGAGAGAGAGCTGAGAGGGCTGCAGGGTGGAAACAGCAGGCTGCCTGAGTGGAGAGCGGACACTGAGGTTAGAACTCGCTCTGGTTCAGAAGATCGCAAGAGCCCGCAAGGGAAACGCGCGGCTCTCGTTCTTCCTGGTAACCACTAAGGCAGACCCGTGGAGCCTTCCCGACGTAGTACACTGGGGTCTTCTCACCAGGTTCTGTACAAGGTTCCCGTGAACTCCACCTCACATTAATACTTTTTTTTTTTAGTTTATTTCTTTCTTTATTCTGAGAGAGAGAGAAAGAGAGAGAGCAGGGAAGGGCAGAGAAAGAGGGAGAGAGAGAATCCCAAGCAGACTCCAGGCCATCTGCACAGAGCCCAACATGGGGCTCGAACTCACGAACCTGTGAGATCATGACCCGAGCCAAAACCAAGAGTCTGACCCTTAACCCACTGAGCCACCCAGGGGCTCTGGATGCTTCCGAATAGAAAGCAAAAAGATAACTATGTAAGATTTCAAAAGGAAACCAATGAAATTGACATGTGTTGTCAAAATATTCACAAAGTATGGCATAGCAATATTTGTGCTTTTTTTCAAATGCACCACATGGCAATATCCAGCAGTAAATACTGGAAGGCTAAGGCAGTCATGAGCATAAATAGTATTTTAAGACATTTGCAACGACTGTTATTTGATGTGAAAATATTTGTGATTTCCAATTGTGATAAAGTCCCAAGGGCTAAAGTACCAAAAAAAAAAAAAGTAAAGCAAATTGCTCAGATGACTTAAAGATACACTTCAAGCCCCTCGCATGAGAAGAGTTTGTGCAACCAGAAATTCAAATTTCCTACTGCACATATGTGATAGTTTACGAACATAAACCCTAAGAGGGGCGCCTGGCTGGCTCAGTCAGGACAGAATGCAACTCTTTTTTTTTTAATTTTTAAAAAATGTTTTATTTATTTTTGAGAGAGAGAGAGACAGTGTGAGCAGAGGAGGGTCAGAGAGAGAGGGAGACACAGAATCTGAAGAGAGGCTCCAGGCTCTAAGCCAACTGTCAGCACGGAGCCTGATGCAAACCGTGAGATCATGATCTGAGCTGAAGTCAGACTCTTAACTGACCGAGCCACCCAGGTGCCCCAGAATGCAAATCTTTTTTTAAATAACTTTTTAAAATGTTTTTATTTATTTATTTTTGAGAGAGAGAGACACAGCGTGAGCAAGGGAGGGTCAGAGAGAGAGGGAGACAGAGATCCGAAGCAGGCTCCAGGCTCTGAA
This sequence comes from Helogale parvula, assembly GCA_004023845.1. Taxonomy (NCBI): domain Eukaryota; kingdom Metazoa; phylum Chordata; class Mammalia; order Carnivora; family Herpestidae; genus Helogale; species Helogale parvula. The sequence goes on from PJEM01013943.1 coordinate 27,944, forward strand.
CTGTCAACACAGAGCTCAACACGGGGCTTGAACCCATGAACCGTGTGATCATTGCTTGAGCCAAAGTCGGTTGCTCAACTGACTGAGCCACCCTGGTGCCCCAAGAATGCAACTCCTGATCTCTGGGTCATGGGTTCGAGCCCCGCGTTGGGTGCAGAGATTACTAAAATAAATACGTTTAAGAAAAAAAAGTTTTTAATTAAAATGAAATAAAGTCTAAGCACTGCCTGGGGACCCCAGAGGCCTTATGTATATGTGTGGGGGACATGGGGGACCCCAGAACAACAGCCCAGACCTGAGCACGCTTCCTGAAGACGGCAGAAACCCGGCTCCACATTTAACTTCCCAGTAAGCACCAGTGCCCCAGGGGAAGGAATGCAGTGGCCCCCAGGCATCGGTTACAGACAGAGCAGGAGCTCCACGCGGTGGTGGGAGGAGCACCAGGCAAGGTCACCTAGTGGTAGGTTTCCAGGCGCTGTCATTTACAGGCTCCTCAGACAGGAGGTGGGGAGCGGGAGATGAATCCCCGGAGCAGCCTTGCAAAACCGTCAGGCCAAGAGCAGAGGCAAACCCATTGCACATCTCTTCTGCCAGAAACATCAGTTTTAGACAAAAGAAATTAGAATTAACAATGCTCAGTAGCTAAACAGTCACTGCGCCCTGGAGAGGGAGGACCAGACAGAGGTAGCCCCCGGCGGTGGGTGGGGAGGGGGAATGACAAGTGAGGAAACCTGGTTGAACTAAGACTTGGAGGATTTAAGCCTCCTCGTGTCCTATAATATCTTTGTGCCTTTCTCACCCAGGACGAGTGAGACACAGGTGTGTGTGTGTGTATGAGAGAGAGAGAGACAGAGAGACAGAGAGAGACAGAGAGAGAGACAGAGGTGGAGAGATTGAAATCTGAGGTACTGGACATTTGAAGCCATTTCTTGAATCAAAAAGCACAAAGCCAATTCCTGGGCAACTATCCAAATGAAAACACAGAAATTTCATTCTAGTAAGTTATTTTAAAATACTACCAACTGGCTTTCGCAGGTGTGCGTGGCAGGGGGAGGGCATTAGCCAACAGCCCATTTCCTGACTGGGAAAGGCGGGTGGGGGTCACCCCATAAATCTGGGCGGGCCCAGCCCCTCGGGGCCGTTCACCTGCGTCCTTATGCCTCTTGCTCTGGCGGCTTCACCTCAGAAAAGCTCAACACAATGCACGCCATACACTCTAATTCCTTTCTCCTGAGGGGCTCTCCATTTAAAAGCTCGCCACCCTGCCATCCCTGCTGAGACCAGCCCAAGCTCTCCATCCCACCAGCACAGCCCACCAGCTCCTGCCAACAGCATCCGCTGCCTCCAGCTCCAGGGAGGTCTAGGGTTATTTCAGGCATCCCAGGCATTTTTCCAAAATAAGGCATTTGCATAGATTTCCAATCCAGTGTAATAAATAGCAAGAAGGCAGGATTTCACAGCCAGGACAACATAGGAGAGTTTTGGTCTGGTGGCTTCAACAGGTGTCTGGGGAAGCTGGTGTCTGCCTGGGGTAGGAGATTACCATGACCTTGCTCAACACAGGCTGGAGGCAGCGGGGACCCAGGACAGGGAGGAGCTTGTGTGAATAAGGAGACCCCGTGCTCCACTTGGGAGTCCTTGAGCCTAGACAGAACCTGACCCCCAGCCTCTCCCCAGACAACCCTGTCAGGGGGAGAGGTAGCCTCTTTTTCCAGAGATACTTCTGTTATGAAATTCACCATCCCCCTTTGTAATGACTGTGTGTGTATTATTACTCTTCGATGCCAAGGCCTGAGAATAGCCCTTAACTTTGTTATTCTAAAGCCAAACCTGGATCTGATTAAAACCACAATGAGATACCACCACATGCTTATCAGAGTGGCTAAAATGTAAAAGATTGACAATATCAAGTGTTGACAAGGAGGGGAAGCGATCAGCAACTCGTGTTTCCAGGAGAGAGAAGGCAAATCAGTACCATTACTTAGGTAATTGACAGGCAGCATTCAGGGGGCTTCTGGGTGCTGGTAATGTTCCCCTCTCCAGATATGGGTGGTCCTAACACAGCTAGATTCATACTAATCATGAGAGTATCTTTGTTTTCTTTTCCCTTCTCTTCTCTTCTCTTCTCTTCTTTTCTTTACAACTTGCCCTGTGCTTACCTCCTCTACACATCAGACCAGGAGCTTTCCTGATCTAGTCACTGTTTGATTCCCATGGCCTTGAACATGGCACTTCAACTGAGTTGTGGTTGGTTGAATGCATGGCTTTGAGATTCACAAAAAGCCACCATTGAATCCCTTTAGATATACAACTCTTCTTGTGTGTTTTACATATGAGTTTGTTCATTTAAAAAATCCCTTTGCATAGAACTTCCCAGGATGGCAGTGCATTGAAAACAGGGCCTCCTGGCACCGTGGGCCACTCTGCTATTGGAAATTCCACTTGACCGAAGCTGAAAAGGAGGAGAAAATGTAGGATGACGCATTTTGTTCAGTGGCCCCAGAACCAATCCCTTTTTCCAAGTGGACACGGAACCTTGTTTCACCAGGAGAGTTGACAATTGAGAGCCCAAATATGTCAGGGCCATGGTTAAATCAGGGTTCTTGGGGAGAAACTCTCGAGGGCCATCTGGTGCTCCAAAACATCTGCACATCTCATCTTCCATGCGGGAAATTCTTTTAATGAATGTGAAGCCTTTCCATTCCTATTTAAAGAAAAGGCTTAAAGCTTCCCGCACCTTCTATCCAAATCCTCCAGCTTACTTGTCTGTTCCCCTGTTCTGCTTCCTCTCCACTCCTCTCCCTCTAAGAGCCTTCTTCACACAAATTGGGGTCCCAGCCCCTCCAGACTTCTCCAGACTGCCCCCTTCACCATTCCTCTATGTCCTGTGCTGTTCAATTCTTTGATATCCTTCCTGATTTTTCTACATGGCCTACCACTTATTGAGAGGGAGTGTTGTACTCTCTGGCTATAAATTGTGGAGCAGTCCACTTCTCTTTGCACTTCTATAAGCTTTTACTTTATGTATTTTGAAGCTCTGTTATTAGGAGCAGAAGTTAGAACTATATCTTTCTGATGTCAGCCTAACCATATCAATAATCACGTTAAATGTACATGGACTAATAGCTTCAATTTAAAAAACAGAGACTGTCAAACTGGATGAAAAAACGAGACCCAGGACACCTGGGTGGCTCAAGCATCTGACTTTGGCTCAGGTCATGATCTCTCGGTTCGTGAATTCCAGCCCCACATTGGGCTCTCTGCTATCAGCCCATCAGTGCAGCTCCCGCTTTCAATCCTCTGTCCCCTTCTCACTCTGCCCCTTCCCCACTTGCACTCTCCAAAAATTAAATATTTTTTTAAAAAAGCAAGCCCAACTGTATGATGCCTGCATAAAAATCCACTTTAAAAATAAGGAGAAAATAAGTTAAAAGCAAAAGGTTGGGAAAATATACAATGTTAACACTAACTTAAAGGAAAAAAGACCGGGGTGGCCATAATATCACCAGACAAAAGAGATTTCAGAGCAGAGGATATTAAGAGGGGTATGGAGGTTCATTTTGTAATGAAGGGGTCATAACAATTCTGGAATCCAATTCACGGTTATGCTCCCTTCTCCTGAGACAGCCAAAATAGTCTTCTTAAATTGGGAACTTTCAATGCAAAACAGCAGCCTAAGTTATGTGTTTAAATGTCTCTCCCTGCTTGGACATCATTAAAATAATAGTAAAGAATAAAAGAATAAAAATCACAAGAAACAGAATGGAAGAAGGACTGTTAGAGTTTGTTTGGTTTTTTTATTCTTGAAAACAAAAAGCTGATTTGAAAATATGTTTTACTTTTATTTTGTTTTAATTTTTAATTTTTCTAATGTTTATTTATTTATGAGAGAGAGACACAAGCAGGGGAGGGGCAGAGAGAGAGAAGGAGGAGACACAGAATCCAAAGCAGGCTCCAGGCTCTGAGCTGTAAGCACAGAACCTGATGTGGGGCTCGAACCCACAAACTACAAGATCATGGCCTGAGCCTAAGTCAGACTTTTAACTGACTGAGCCCCCCAGACGCCCCTGAAAATACAATTTTTAAACCAGAGTGGTGGAAGGCACAACAGAGAGTGCAGTGGAGGGTCTGCAACTGGGGGAACAGAGCTGGGGGTATCCAACATGGAGGGCCTCACATGAAGGAGAGTATTGATAACACAAATGCCAGGGGGTTCCCCCATTTTCTGCTTCTCCCCACCCCCGCCTCACACAGACAGAGGATCTGGCTAAAACAACTGAACAGACCCTGGGGACAAGGTCCTGGGACAAGCAGCACAGGTGTCTGCCCATCACCAGAAAGCCCTCTTCTGGCATTTCAGAAGTCCTCGAGAAGTCCAGATTCCTGGCCCATCTGCTAAAGGAAAACTTTCCTTTTGACAAGTCCTGCTTGCATAAGCCACACTCCCCACCAGCTCTGCATTGCCTCGTGCTTTGAAAAAGCATCAGACATTTGAGGAAAGCCTGGAGCATGAAAGAGAGAAAAACTGACACCAGAGGAAATTGCTACTTCAAGGAAGAGAAGAGAATGTTTCGAAATCTCAATTCAAGTGGCACCTGGGTGGCTCTAGTCAGTTGAGCATTTGACTCTTGATTTTGGCTCAGGTCACGATCCCAGGGTTTTGTGATCAAGCCCCACATTGAGCTCCATGCTGAGTGTGGAATCTGCTTGGGATTCCCCCTCTCTCTGCCCCTCCTTTCCACTCTGTCTCTAAATTAAGTAAGTAAACAAATAAACAAAATCTCTAATCAATATTCTCAAAGAAAGTCAAGGTCTTATTTCTTCCATAAGAAGAGAATGCTATGAAAAGAATTGGAAAATGAGAAAGGCTCTTAAGTTAAAAAATTTTAATAGAATATTTAAAAGTTTTATATAAAATAAATACATTTTTAAAATTAAATAGACTGGGGTGCCTGGGCGGCTCAGTCGGTTGAGCATCTGACTTCAGCTCAGGTCATGATCTCACAGTTCGTGGGTTCGAGCCCCACGTTGGGCTCTGTGCTGACAGCTCAGAGCCTGGAGCCTGCTTCCGATTCTGCATGTCCCTCTCTCTCTGCCCCTCTCCTGCTCATGATCTGTCTCTGTCTCTCAAAAATAAATAAATGTTAAAAAAATTTTAATAAAAAAATAAAATAGACAAATTGAAACATAAAGTAGAGAATGATCCAGAGCATGACAAAGATTAAAATGCAAAATAATAAGGGTGCCTGGCTGACTCAGTTGGTAGAGTGTGTGACTCTTGATCTCGGGGTCATGGGTTTGAGCCCCATGTTAGGTGTAGAGATTGCTTTAAAAAATACAAATAATAGGGAACCACAGACCAGAAGATGAAAGACATAGAACATCCCCATAGGAGGTCAAACATCTGACAAATAGGAGTTCCTGAAAATAACGAAAGAGATGGATGAATAGCAATTATCTAAAAAAAAGAAAAAAAAGAAATTCCCAGAACTGAAAGAAGACATGAATTTCCAAATTGAAAGGGTTTAACAAGTATTAAATAAAGATATTTTTAAGTGTTTTAAATGTTTATTTTTGAGAGAGAGAGAGAGACAGAGCAGGAGTGGGGGAGGGGCAGAGAGAGAGGAACACACAGAATCGGAAGCAGGCTCCAGGCTCTGAGCTGTCAGAACAGAGCCTGACGCGGGGCTCAAACCCACGAACTCTGAGATCATGACCTGAGCCAAAGTCGGACGCTTAACTGACTGAGCCACCCAGACACCCCTAGAATTAAAAGATTTACACAAATAAATAAGATACAGCCTCATGAAATTTCAGAACATAAAAAAGAAGAGTGATTGGCATGTGGGGCTGGGGAAGGACAGACAAGCCCTCACTCAGAACAGCTCCCACTGCAGATCAGTAGGCACATAAGACTTAAAAGGCTCTGAACTAAGGAGCATCAAGCTTTCTTCCAGCTCTGAGCTTTATGTGCTATTCCTTTTACCCAGAATGCCGTCCCCCTAAATCTTCAAATGGCTTACTCCTTCCCTTCTTTCATGCTTCTGTTCGAATGTCGGCTCCTTAGAGAGGCCCTCCTTTCCTAATGGGAATCTCTGGAAGCTGTAGACAAGTGGCGACTGTCGGATAAAAGTAACTGCTGCTACTACCGTCCCCAGAACCAAATTCGTACAAGTCAGGCTGCAAAGCATCACTCCTACTCAACTTCTCACACCAGAGGAACAAACTGAAATCCAAGGTAAGCCCACTTGCACAGAACAAGCTAAGACATCAACCCGGTTCCCCATGGACCCAACAAATTCAGAGAGAAACCACAGGGCAAGAGCTTCCAGAATGCAGCTGCCTACAACCTTGGACCTCCACCCAAAGTCTTAAACAACTGAAGATCTAAACAGAGAGCATAAATTATTAACCTCCTACCTTTCAGAACAAATGCTAAGGGAAGGATTGAAATCGTGTTCAGGAACACAGGAAAGGAAAGTGCCACCCATGTTACTTTGGAGCAATCAAGACAACAAACACTTCCATCATCTCCAAAAGTTTAGTCCTGCTCCTTAGCATCCTCATTTGCATCCATCTACACAGGTAACTACCATATGACTCCATTTAGATAAAACTCTAGGAAATTTAAAGAGGGATAATTATAATGTCACTTCTTACCTTCCTGCCTTTTATTTCTTTATCTTACCTTATTGCAATGTCTGCAACCTTCAAAACTATCTTGAATAAAAGTGTTCAAAACACCTATCTTTGCTTTATTCCCAATCTTGGGAAAAACAACTTAGTCTTCATTGGTATGGTGTTAGCTTCAGTCAAGTATATTTTAGAGAAGTCTATATGAATGGTATTGCTCATGAGTTCCTGACCATTTGATAACATCCTTCTGCTTCCTTGTCAGGTGAATGATAACTTGGCTGCAGATGGAAAATTGGGTCAAATAGTATTTCTTAAACAAAACCTTCAGTGGGCATTGTTCCATTGTAGCCTTTCACTTAAAATTGCTAAGGAGAGGGGTGCCTCAGTGATTCAGCCAGTTAAGTGCCCAACTCTTGATTCCATCTTAGGTCATGATCTCATGGCCCATGAGACCAAGCCCTGCATAGGGCTCTATGCTGACAGTACAGAGCCTGTTAGGATTCTCTCTCTCCCTCTCTTTCTTTGCTCCTTCCCTGCTCATGCTTTCTCTCTCTCTTAAACTAAGTAAAATAAACTGTAAATATAATAAAATAAAATTGCTAAGGAGAAATTTGAAGTTAGACTAATTTTTTTAGTAGACAACTTTATTTCTACCATATTCCCTTCAACCCTGTCTTTCAATCGTTTCACTCAGAGTTTATAGTTCTTTATTATTTTTGTCCCCAAAAATAAAAGACTCTTTTGATGTACAAACTTGTGTCTTTATTTCAGAAAACCTTGGTTTTTTTTATTACATCTCCTAATTGTTTTCCTATTTTATTCTATTTTTTTAGGTCTACAAAATTAACTATATATTGGGTATTTGGTTATCTGTCCTCCACACTGAGCCCTGCTTTTCCTCATATAGAAATGTGTGTTATCTTGTGTGTGTAAATGTGTGTTCTATATGTGTTTTTTATAAATGTTTGTTATTTTGATTGTAGCAACAGTTTCACAGATGTGTGTGTGCATAAACTGATAAAATTGTGTGCTTTGTATATGTGTACTTTAGTGTACTTCAATTATATCTCAATGAAATTGAAAAAATACTTAAAGATGTAATTTGAGAGAAAAAAAGAATTCAGAAGTGGGGAAGTCATCAGATTAAAAAGGCATTGAGCATTGACTCTATGAAATGTAAGCTAAATACAGAAATTCTAATTACAAGAATATAATTATTGTAATTCCTGGAAAAGAAGGGACTATTTAGTTGTTTTTAACTGATAATGATATAAAGCAGGACAAAAATTCCAGAACAAGCAAATAAAATTCGGGAAGAGAATCCAAGAACACAGTGGTTTCCCCTTCTCTAGGGTTTCAGTCCCCAAGGTGGTCTCGGTTCCCTACGGTCACCCAGAACCTGGAGGCACACGATCCCGTTCTGATGGATCATCAGGTTAACAGCAGCCCAAGGCTACGTCACAGGCTCCACAGCACTCCCCTCACCTCACCTCAGTACGGAGGCGTTTCATCACCTCCCACCGTCACAAGAAGGGTAAGGACAGTGCACAAGATATTCTGAAAGCGAGACCACAGTCACATAACTTTTATTACAGTATATTGTTATAAGTATTCTATTTTTTATTAGTTATTTTTAAGTTTATTTTGAAATAGAGAGAGTGCATGCTAGCAGGGGAGGGGCAGAGAGAGAGAGAAAGAGAGACAGAGAATCCAAGCCGGCTTCACACTGTCAGCACAGAGCCCAAAACAGGGCCCAAACCCATGAACCATGTAATCATGACCTGAGCTTTTTGTTTTTTGTTTTGTTTTTTAATTTATTTTTGAGAAACAGAGACAGCACAAGCAGGGGAGGGTCAGAAAGAGAGGGAGACACAGAATCCGAAGCAGGCTCCAGGCTCTGAGCTGTCAGCACAGAGCCCGACGCGGGGCTTGAACCCACGAACTGTGAGATCATGACCTGAGCCAAAGCCGGACGCTCAACCGACAGCCACCCAGGCGCCCCGACCTGAGCTTAAATCAAGAGTCAGGTGCTTATCCAACTAAGCCACTCAGGTGCCCCAATTAGTTATTGTTAATCTCTTACTGTGCCTAATTTATAAATGTATGTATGGGGGGGGGGGAAACAGTATATATATATATATATATATATATATATATATATTTAAGTGTTATCTGTGGTTCAGGTACCCACAGAGGGTCTTGGAGACTATTCCTCACAAATAAAGAGAAGCCGCTGTGCTAATTTTCTCATCTTTTTTTTAATATGACAAAATATAAAGAGATGGTTGTATTACTGAAGTTGATAGTGTGAAAAAAATAGGCTTAAGCATACTATATAAAGTTATAAAGGTAAATACTAGAGCCCAGGCTATATGCTTTCTACATTCAAAGGAGGGGGAAAAAAAAGTCAGCACAGCAAAAAGAGAGAAACAGAAGAGATAGCAAGGAAGTATTAAAAAAAAAAACATACATATCCAGGGTGCCTGGGTGGCTCAGTAGGCCGACTGTCTGATGGTTTTCTTGAGTTCGAGCCCCACATCAGACTCTGGGCTGACAGTGTGGAGCCTGCTTGGGATTCTCTCTGTCTCTCTCTCTCTCAAAAAATATATATGTATATATACTCACATACACATCAAAAAATGCTTTCAGATAAATGCAATTCATTATAATCCAATGGACTTAATAAAAAATAAAAATCTTGTACTGGATTTAAAAAATAAAATCTAACTCTATGCTGATATACTGAAACAAAGTAACTCAGAAAAGCGGAAAGTAAAATTACAAGCCAAAGGACAGGGAAACTAATGAATAAGTAATGGATAAGATGATGACAAATAAAAGGAAGCTAATACTCATACCAGAAATTTGAATTCAAGGAAAACTCATTAAGTGATACATAAGGGTCACCTCGTCATGACGGATCTTATAATCCTCAGTGAAAAGCTCTCTCTCATGAATCGGGAAAAATGGCAGGAACACATTTATAGTAAGATGTTTCAGTTCACTTCCTTTGGTCCCTACCATCAAGTAAAACAAACAAACAAGGAAACAAACAGATACTGATGGTCCAACTAACAGGATGAACAAGGCCAGTCTGGTACAAACCAGCTACTTCTGTGTCCTACAAAGAAAGAAAAAATACAGCCAGCTGCCTTTTCAAAACACCAGAAGACTTACACAATCTTACAATATATTAGATTACAAAGAAACCTCAACAGATTCCAAGAAATGAAGCAGAAACCACATTGTCAAGCTAATAAAACTAAAAATAATAAAGTTGAATAAAA
>PJEM01013944.1:0-37863 GCA_004023845.1 Helogale parvula
CCCCCCCCCCCCCCCCCCCCCCCCCCCCCCCCCCCCCCCCCCCCCCCCCCCCCCCCCCCCCCCCCCCCCCCCCCCCCCCCCCCGTCCCTCCTCCTCCTTCCCCTTCTACTCCCTAACGCCCTGTTCCCTCCAGGCTCCCTGACACCCCTCCCAACCCCTAGGTGTGACGGCCAGCTCCCTCTTCACCAGCGGCCGCTTCGCCATTGACCCAGAGCTGCGTGGGGCTGAGTTTGAGCGGATCATACAGAACCTAGATGTGCACTTCTGGAAAGCCTTCTGGAATATCACTGAGATAGAAGTGCTGTCGGTGAGCACCTGTTATAAGATGGGCACCCTGGGGCCCAGTGTCCCATCCCAGGCTTCTGCGGGGCTCTAAGCCTGGGGACAGCATGTGATGTGATGGAAAGGATGGGATGAGGGTGGGGATTGGCTGAGAGAAACCCCTGCAAGCAGCTTCTGCTCAGTGCCCCTCCTGTTTCCTCCCACTAGTCTCTAGCAAACATGGCATCCACCACCGTGAGGGTAAGCCGCCTGCTCAGTCTGCCACCAGAGGCCTTTGAAATGCCGCTGACTGCTGACCCCAAGCTCACGGTCACCATCTCACCCCCGCTGGCACACACGGGCCCGGGGCCGGTCCTTGTCAGGCTCATCTCCTATGATCTGCGTGAAGGACAGGTAGGAGAGACACAGCCAAGGAGCACAGGCAGCCCCCTCCCCAGGTGCCCTCCCACCTTTCACTGCTGACACCTGCCCCCCATCCTGTTTCTCTGAGCACGTCCCCTCAGTGGGGTGAGGTCCAGGTGGCCCACCCAGCCTCACCCACATCCTGCTCCCTCACCCCCCAGGACAGCGAGGAGCTCAGCAGCCTGGTGAAGTCCGAGGGACCCCGGAGCCTGGAGCTGTGGCCACGCCCCCAGCAGGCACCCCGTTCACAGTCCCTGGTGGTGCACATCCATGGCGGCGGCTTCGTGGCCCAGACCTCCAAATCCCATGAGCCCTACCTCAAGAGCTGGGCCCAGGAACTGGGCACCCCCATCCTCTCCATCGACTACTCCCTGGCCCCTGAGGCCCCCTTTCCCCGGGCCCTGGAGGAGTGCTTCTATGCTTACTGCTGGGCTGTCAAGCACTGCGCCCTCCTCGGTGAGTCCCAGCGCCTCTCTGCACCCACCCCCATCCCTGCTCCTGCCCCAGCCTGCTGCAGCCCCCGCCCCACACTGCGTGGGGGGTGGGCCATGGGTTTGCCCCAGCCTCAGTCCTGCACCCCACTGCCTCTTGTCTCCCACTTACTCCCACCTTCTTACTCCTGCTACCTGTTCATTCTCTCCCTCCCCCACTGCTCCCCAGACCTTCCATCTTAACCACTTCCTCCTTCTGCTTCCTGCGCTCCACCTCCAGCCCTGACACACTACCCCCCCCCCACCTTCTCCATCCCCTCTGATCTTTTCTTTCCTCCTGCTGTTTCTGAACCCCCCTGTCCTGCGCTGCCAGCTTCCTGGCCCGTGCTCCTGCCCGTTCTTCCACTCCTTGGACCTCCTGCTTCTGACACCTTCAGAGGTCCCAGGCAGGGTGGGGCCATGCCCCAGGACACAGGGATGTGGCTCTTTTGTAAGATCAGCCGAACCCTGCCCTTCCATCCCCAGGCCTCAGCTGCACCCCCCCCCCGAAACGGGCCTTTGGTCTCCCCTTTTCCACCATCTGGCCTCCTTGCTTCTGACCTCCCGCCTCTCAAACTTCTCAGAACTTCCCGATCTCCACATCTCAGTCCACCTGCTCCCCTGACCACTATCCCCCAAATCCGTGCCTCAGTTTACCAATCTCTAAAATTGCAGTTGGCTACACTTTGGGGTTGGGGCCCCATACCCCACCTCTGACAGTCCTGGCTCCTGGCTCAGAGCTTGAGCTCCTCCCTGCCAGGCTGACCAAGCCCCCTCCAACCCAGGCTCAACAGGAGAGCGGATATGCCTCGCAGGGGACAGCGCAGGCGGGAACCTCTGCTTTTCCGTGTCCCTGAGGGCAGCAGCCTACGGGGTGAGGGTGCCAGATGGCATCATGGCAGCTTACCCGGCCACAATGCTACAATCTACCGCCTCTCCCTCCCGCCTTCTGAGCCTCATGGACCCCCTGCTGCCCCTCAGCGTGCTCACCAAGTGTGTCAGCGCCTATGCTGGTAAGGCCACCGCTGGAGCTGGGAGGCTGGGGGGCTGCTTGGATCCTGCAGGGACAGGAATTAGAGCCCTGTGTCCTGGGGCTGAAGAGAGGAGTCCCTACTGAAGCCATCAGATATTCTTGGGACCCTGGGGACAGAGTTGCCTGAAGTTTGGGGTGTTGAGACTCGGCCTCAGCCCCCCACACATACACCACAGGTGGAGAGACAGAGGACCACTCTGACCCAGGCCAGAAGGCGCTGGGCATGATGGGGCTGGTGCGGCGGGACACAGCCCTGCTCTTCCGAGACCTCCGCCTGGGCGCCTCCTCGTGGCTCCACTCCTTCCTGGACCTGGGCGGGCGTAAGCCCCACACGAACTCAGTGCCCATGGCAGGTGAGTAAAGCGCCTCCCCTCACACACCAGAAGTCCTGGAGGAGGAAAGGGGCTGTGTCCTAGGGTGCTCAGAGAAGCAGAGATCACCTTTGGGCTCTAACCCCTGTTTATCCCTGGCAAGCACCACAAAGCCTTGATTTTCCATGACAGTCCACATCCTAGAATTTCCAGGACTTCTGGTCCACCAGGCCCCCTTTCGCAGAACCCCCAGGAACCATAGCATTTAGCTTTCCCAACAGCCCACCACAGAAAAGAAGGCTGGGAAATAACCCAGAAGGCCCGCCACATGTGCTGATTTTCGATCCCGAGAATGCCACTCAAATCGCTTGGGCCTTGAGGTGGGAATCTAGCCCTCCTAGATTCTTTCCAGACTCTTAACAGGGACACATGGGGGTGATAGCCTGCTCCAGGGGCTGGCCTAGGAGCCTGCGGTGGGGAGATCAGGAGATTCCCAGCCTTGAGTGCCTGGCAGGATCCTCAGGCAGCCAAAACTAAAACTCCCTTCCATCCAGGGATCTATTTTTCCCCACCATTTTTTTTAAAAAACATTTTAATTATTTTAAAGTACAGCCAACTCAACTTATTTTCTACCTCCAGCAAACCAGCAGTATTTTCTGAATAACGAGGAGTGCAGATTCGAAAGTAGATCCCATTCCTATTCAAAAAAGTATTCCAATTGAATGTGTTTGACTTTAACTGTTTAAATTTTAGGATATTCAAATGGATGCAAATAAATACACACAAAAACCAAAGAGGTCTGGGACCACTGAACCCTGAGGCTTTCCTGGTAGGGTAAAGGTGACAAGTGCAGCCCCCAGAGGGACAGGTACCAGCCCAGCACGCTGCTGTTGCCGGAGCGGAGCTCGCTGCTTGCTGGGTGACCGGGGCAAGGTCCTGTCTGTGAGCCTTGCTTTGCTCCTCCATGAAATGAGGCACGAGAGTGCCTGGCTCATGAGGTTGTTGTCAGGACTTAGAGCCAAGCACCCAGCCCACACCCGACAGGTGCTCCTAGACGAGGCCAGCGCCCCTGACAGGCTGTGCCCTGTGACTCTGGTCAGTAGTTCTGTTCCAGGGGGGACAGTATGCAGTCATGTGTATGGTATGCAGTACTGCAGGGGACAGTATTATATCATCTTGCATTGTGCCTTCATGGATTTATAAAGACAAAAAATAAAATAAAAACCTGAAAAACGCAGGGTCCCGGTCCTAGGGGCAAGCAGCATGGATGTGCTCATATTAACAGAGCTGAGGCCAAGGTAGGGCGTACCATGTGGGCCAAGACGCACCTCGGCATCATCTGGGCACTCGCTAGCCTGGCCACTCAAAAGGAAAGGCTAAAACTAAAGAACATGAAGTGCGGGGAGCAGATCTACACAGCTATGGGAGTGGGGTCCCTGGGAACTGAAGAGCTCCCATGCCTCTCTTAGCTCCTTGTGAACACGGCCTCCTTTCACGCCATGTGGGCCTGCCATGTTTTGATCTGTTCACAGCCTGAGTGGCCCTGCCAAGTCGGCCGGGCCTCCCGCTGGGGTCAGGGAGGTGGCCGGATCAAGGCACCAGGCCTAGCGATAGAACATGATGCAGCAGGACCTCCAGGGGGAGCAGAACCTCATCTCAGTCCTTACCATCTCCTAGGAGGTCAGGACTATTCTTGCTCTTTTTTTTTTTTTAACTTTATTTATTTTGAGAGAGAGAAAGAGAAGGAGGAAGGGGCAGAGAGAGAAGGAGAGAGAGAATCTGATCTGCTATCAGGGCAGAGCCCCACATAGGCCTCAATCTCACCAACTGTGTGATCGTGACCTGAGCCGAAACCAAGAATCAGTCACTTAACCAACTGAGCCACACAGGTGCCCTAGAGGCGAGGACTATTTTCATTGCCTCTTTGTACAGAAGAGGAAACCAAGGCTCCCAGAGGTAAACTGACTTGCATTTAACCTTCCCGGACACCACACACACATCTACCTCCACAACCACGTGACTCCTTCCACCTCTCCCTTGGAGTTGCAGCCTGGGGCTCCCCGCCCATCCCCAAGGGGGTCTCTGGGGGAACACTAGGCTTCCCTGGCCCTAGGATGCAGCTAGGCCGATGCCCTTCCCTATCAGCCACTCACACAGGCAGCCCACAGAGCCGGGCTGATGCGTGTGGCCTCCGCCGGCCACCTGATCCTTTTCCTCTTGCAGAGCCGATGCGTCGCAGTGTGTCGGAGGCAGCACTGGCCCAGCCTGAGGGCCCCCTGGGCACAGACTCCCTCAAGAGCCTGACACTACATGACCTGAGCCTAAAGGGCTGCTCTGACACATCGGGCAGCCCTGAGCTGTCCCTGTCTGCAGAGACACTGGGCCCCTCCACACCCTCCAACGTCAACTTCTTAGCTGGCCCTGATGATGCACCCGAAGGTGCTAAAGCACCACAGGAGTTGAACGCCAAGGACAGAGGCCTGGGCGTGCACGCCACCTTCCCCGAGGGTTTCCACCCCCGGCGCTCCAGCCAGGGCCCCACTCGGATGCCCATCTACTCCTCGCCCATCGTCAAGAACCCCTTCATGTCGCCGCTGCTGGCACCTGACGGCATGCTACAGAGCCTGCCGCCTGTGCACATTGTGGTGAGCGCCAGATGGGGACTGGGCGCCTAGCGGGGAAGGGGTAGTGCCGCGGCAGGCGCAGGAGCACTTGGGTAGGAGAACCCTGGGAGGCGGGAGGCGAGTGGGAGACAGGGACAGGTGGGCGCAGGCGCACCTGGGGGAGAGAGCCCCGGGAGAGGTGTGCCACCCACCGGGAGGGCATGCCTGACAACGGGCCTTCTCGTGATCTTGTGGGGCACCTAGGCGCAAGTGGGTAAGGGGAAAGAGGGGCGGTGGATCTCTAGGGGAAGGGAGAAGCTGGGCGGAAAGCTCATTCGCCCACTCCCCGCCTCCTGGCCCCTCCCCTCGTTCCTCCGCCCCTTGCCCGTGCCCCACAGGCGTGCGCGCTGGACCCCATGCTGGACGACTCGGTCATGTTCGCGCGGCGGCTGCGCGGCCTGGGCAAGCCCGTGACCCTGTGCGTGGTGGAGGACCTGCCGCACGGTTTCCTGAGCCTGGCGCCACTGTGCCGGGAGACGCGGCAGGCCGCGGCGCAGTGCGTGGAGCGCATCCGTCTCATCCTCGCCGCGCCCGCTGCGCCGCAGGTCTGAGCCCGAGCCGGCCGCCCAGGAAGATGGGGCTGCGGGGCGGCGACACTAAAGGCTTCTTGTTCCCTTCTGAGCCGGCCTCCGTGGTGAATGCGCCCCGGGTTAGGCGGCGGGGACCCCTATGAGGGGCTTCTGGCCCTTCTGGCCCTCCCCTGGGCGGGGCGGGAGGGACAGGCTGTGCCTTAAGGTTGGCTCCCGGGGCGGGGGCCGCAAGCTGAGACCCTGGCCTGGGGGGGGACGGGGAGCGTACACAAACCAGTCTCCGTGGACAGCTGGAGCTGCACTCCTTCATTGCCTTCTACTGCTGCTGTGACCGCCGCAGGGCGGGGGGCCTGGCCCTACCTCGCCAGTCGGTTTGGTTTTGTTCCTTTGTAAATAAAGTGTATTTCATTAGTTTGGCCTCTTGCAAATAGAGTCGGCTGTCGCCCACCAGGGGGCAGCATCAGACGCTGCTGCTGGGAACCGAGAACCCTGGCAGTAGAAAGCTGGTACCCAACTTCTGGGTCTTGAACAAGGGCCTGGATTCTTGGGTGCAGAGGGATTTTCCTCTACAAGCACAGACCCATCTCCCCTTCAGACAATCCAGGTGCTGTGCCCGGGGCTCTGGGTTCTCAGCAACTCCCCTTTTTACAAACCCAGCACCCACCAGGAAAAGAAAACCCAAACTCCCTGGAGAATGGCAGCAAGTAGAACAGGAAACCAGAAACAAACTAGTCATCCCAAATACTAGAAGCCCAAGCCCTGCTCAGCTATGACAGTCATTCTGTCCCTCAACTAAGACCCTGAGGCCATGCCCTTTTGAAGGCCCTAGATTTGGAGCAGAGATGATTGCTACCCAGGGCCCATGGAGGGTAAGCAGAGAGACCTAGACACAGGCTGCCACAGCCCACACAGGCTCCATCTGTGGTAGACAAGGAGGGCTTCAGAGAGGAGGGGATCTGAGCTTGACGTTAAAGGACGAGCACAAGTTTGCTATGCAGAAGAAACATGCGAACTTGTGAGAGCCAAGGGGCAGCTACCAACGCCTCTGCCTGGCCAGAAGGTCAGGTGCAAAGTGGGGAGTGACCTGAGGGGCCCGGGGTTGTCAGCAAGAGCAGATCTTGAAGGGCCTGGTATGCAATCTGGACGGTAAGTAGACAAGTAGACAAGTAGACGGCAGTAGAAGCCACAAGAGAGCTTGGAGCAGGGGCGGGACAGGATCAGCTAAGGCCCTGAAAGACAAAGAGCCTGTCGGGACATTAGGGGATGGACTGGAAAGGACAAGACTAGAACCCTAGAGGCAGAGGATGCTGAGGACAAGGAAGACAAGGCCTGAGCTGGGGCAGAGGCCATGAGGGTAGGGAGTAGGAGGAAGACCGGTAACTCAGGCTGAATAGAGGACTTATTGAGGGTAGAACAAATGTTACAGGAGAGCAAGGGGACGAAGATGGCACTTGGGCCTAGCCAGGAAGCAGGTGGCCAGCGAAACTGTGTCATTACTGGGAAGAGGCACAGGTGTGTACCAGGGGAGTTGGGGAGGGGACTGCTGAGAGCTGTTTGGCACATGGGGAGATCAAAAGGTCTTTGTGAGACAATCCAGGGGTACATCCAGGAGGCGGCAGAAGAGCAGGATGGGTGCTCACTCTGGCTGGAGCTGAGGGACTAGAACCTTTCAGAAAGGGCAGACAGGTGGGATGAGCAGAGGGCCAGGACAGAGAGCGCCCTGAGGACCATGGTCCCCAGTAAAGGAGTAGGCAGTAAAAGGTGAGTCCTGGAGGGTTCCAAGGAGCAGCGAGAGAGGAAAGAAGCTAACCAGGAAACAGGATGTATAGCGAAGGGGATTTCAGTTGGGAGGGAGTGGTCTGAGTCAGATGAGGATGGAAATGTTATCCTCATGCCTCAGCAGGGAGAAGGGTCCTTGGTGACCTTGTCCAGAGCAAGGCTGTGGGATGTAAGGCCATGGGATATGGGCAGCCAGATGCCGGAGGGCCGAGCAGGGAGTGGAAGGTAAGAGATTTAGCCAGTAGGAACCATAAGTCTTCAGCTGTAAAAGGGATGAGAAATAATTCAAGGGAGCTTGATGTAGTTGTGTGTGTGTGTGTGTGTGTGTGTGTGTGCGCGCACACACGCGCGCGCGCACAGAGATGATAGAACATGTTTTCAATGCTACCAGGGAAGGAAAGAAGAGAGGGAGTGACTGAAAATGCAGAAACACAAAGTTTCCTAAGGGGATGGGGACAATTCACCCCAATAAGTGACTTCTAAGCCAGTACTAGGATGGGGGAGGGAGCCACAGCCCAGAATTCTCCCTAAAGGTCCTGTTCCCCCTCTTGAGCTCATAGGACCCCTTGTTCATCTCTCCCAAAACAGTCTTCCACCCACCAGCCTGCTCCTGTTTCCTGTCCCCGTGTCAGGAATGACTCCATCATCCCCCTGCACCCCAGGCCACACTCTGGGTCTTGTCCTGGACATCCCCTGTCCCCTAGTCCATCAAGCCCCACAGTCTGTGGTTTCTGCCTCCTGAGTCTTGGCCTCATGCCCTCGGCCTCTGGCCTAATCTAGGGTTCATCCTCTCCTGCCCCAAGCCACCCTGTGGGCTACCCGCTTCCAGCCACATTCCTCCATTTCTGGCTCCAGCTCTGAGCTGGTCTTCCCCTGCTCTAAACCCTTCCATGGCTCCCCTCTACCACCTCACTCCAGGATGAAGTCCAAGCTGCTATGCTAGACTTCTTCATCCACTTCCAGTCTTACAGTTACCCCACGACTACATGGACCTGACAGGCCCTCTCCTTGGACACCTACACATAGTAATACGCCTGCATGCCTCCCTTTCTTTGCTGGTGCCGAAACACCCTCCCACAAGCTCTTCACCTTTGCTTGAAACTTCCTGCCCCTCCAAGATCCAGTGCCAATGTCCCCTCCTCTGGAAACCTCTTCCGGATCCAGCAAAGCCAAAAAAGACGCCTGGACTCCCCCACCTCTGGCACACCCTGCCCATCAACGTGTCTGTCCTCACATCTGGCGGAGGATCCTCGAGGGCAGGGCCTAGGCCTGACTCATCTTGGTCACCAACACCGCCCAGCATAAGGTCTGGCACAGTGGAAACCTCAGGAAATGTTTAAGTAATAGGTGGCTGAGTGTGTGATGAGCGAATGAGTGAGTGGCAAACTGGAAATCAGTGGGAGAGTGAGGGCAGGAAAGACACACGGATGCGTGCGCAGGTCGGGTCGGAGCAGATGCGAATCAGGTTAATGGCGAGAGGAATGGAACGGAGGGATGAATGGGGCTGTGCATCTTGGACTCAGTTTCTCCAACAAGGCAAAATGCATGGTAGCCCCAGCTAAGCTGCCCCTTCCGCCTGGAACCCCACCAACTCTCACCGTTTCCCTCCCGAACTATGTCCAGAACCCCAAAACTGGGCGTGCTGGAAAGGGCTTACCGACTGGGCCCGCCGAACCTGTTTCCCTCACGAGCAGTTCCAGCCTCTGCGGCGCACCGCGGGAATCCCACCCCGCGGGTGCCAGTCCTATTGGCAGACTGGCGTCTTCCCAAGCCTATCGCTGTGCGATTTAGGCTGTGGGCCCCGCCTACCACGGAACGTGCCCTGAGAGGCCCAGGGAGGTAGGAGGCGGAGCGTCTACTGGCTGGAGGGTGATGATTGACGTCAAAGAGAGCTTATCACAGCTAGGGCCCTTTAAGTCAGACCCGCCTCGGGGGGAAAAAAACGCAAAGGGGCGGTACTGAGGGCGTGGTGGATTGCAAAGGACCCAGAATTTGGTTTCTGGCCACGCCACTGGGATCTGAGGGAGGAAGGACTGAGGAACCTAGGCTTCTGAATGGTTGATCTTGAGGGAGGAGGGAGCTGGGAACCTGAAAGGTCGGGGTGTAAGGACGGGTTCTCCCAAGAGTCACCGGCCTGCCCAGGGATGACAGATTTGAGGTTCAGGATATTACGTGGCTATTTATGGGACTGGAGCCAGCCCTTGTCCGCAGGCAAGAGTTGTGGGTGTCTAGGTAGGGCTTAGAATAGCCATGAAGAGGAGGAGCCTTAGTGGAAGCTCTGGCCTCAATATGTCCTTCCCACATCCCTTAAAAGGGAAGCCAGGGTGCTGTCTGCAAAGGGAACCCAGAGTGGGAGGAGACACGTGGAGACAAGGAGAAAAATACAGATACCAAGAGAGATTAAAATATTGAAAACAATAATTATAACAGCGCTCTCTTGTATGGGGTTCCCTGTGACCCCGCTTCTCTGCAAAGCATTTTATATAATTATCTCATGTCTTTCTCATTACAGTTCTAAAAGATCAGATTATTATGACTATCATCCCCATTTTACAAGTGAGAAAATTGATGCCCAGTGAGGAGGAATCAAGATGCAGATGTAAAGAAACAGGAGGGACACAAAACACAGATGGAGATTATCAGACAAAGAGATAAAAGGCCCAGAGAGATTACAAAAGGTAGACAGCAAACAAAGGAGAGGGGCTAAGAACAAGGACCCCTAGGGTGGAGGTGAGGGCCTAG
Source organism: Helogale parvula (assembly GCA_004023845.1). Classification (NCBI taxonomy): domain Eukaryota; kingdom Metazoa; phylum Chordata; class Mammalia; order Carnivora; family Herpestidae; genus Helogale; species Helogale parvula. Next base: position 10,213 of record PJEM01013944.1, read on the forward strand.
GACTCCTAGATTCTGGGATTGGAAGGACCAAGGACTGGGACTTTTGGGTATTTCCTCTCCTGATTCCAAAATACCAGACTTGGCTAAGTCTTCTCACTGTAGGCGTTGGGCCCGGTTGGGGTTGAAAATAGTGATTAGGAGGGGGCAGGTGTGTCATTATCCTATTAGGAGATGATAAGAAAATGATTCATGGGGATGCCCCCAGTCTGGGAGGGGACTTTCCCCTCATGGCCTGTGTTCTTTCATCTGGACAGATTAGGCCTCAGGAAAGACAGGGGAGGGGCAGGGTCCTCTCGGTCCCTCTCCATCACTGTGTCTCCATCACTCGGAACTGTCACTAAGCCCACGGTGGACACAAATGGACCACCGTGGGGCCAACAGCTTTCCTGGCAGGCCTTCATCTCTCTGGAGCTCTATGATTTCCCCCAGACCTTGAACCAATGCCCACCAGAGGTCTTGGCACATTGCAGGAGCTCAGCAAATGCCCCTCGAATCGAGAGACAAGCATCTCTCTGCGCAGCTCTTCCTCTGTCCCCATCCTGGCCCTCTCTCTTCCCATCCTGTTTCTCAGCCTCTCCCTGGCCTCACCCATCTCCTCCCACCTTCCCTTTCACACAGGCATTTCTTCGGAGGTCATTGAGCCCCCCCAGATCCCCAATAAGAAAAAACTGAGGCTCATTTTGGGAAGAATCACCCTCCCAGGGCCACCTGTGGGACAGGTGGAAGAGGGGTTCTCAAGACCCCAAATACACACACAGACACACTCCTGGCACCTCAGAGTCGGAAATGCAAGATCACACCAAACATGTGCCCTCAATACCTGCTTCGTGTGATCTTTATTTCCACCCACACAATCAGAGAGTCACAGGCACCACGCAGTTATCTGCGAACACAAAACCTAAACATCAGCACCCGATCTATCGCGCTTATTGACAACACACACAGAAATATCCTGTTTCGCACTGCAAAACAGACACCCTCGGGTATGCAGTTATACGCCCAGCCACAGAGAGGCCACTGGCTCAGTCCCCACCAGGACCCCACGCAGATGCAGACGTGGTTTCATTTCCTACTCCGGGGACCCCGTATCTCCAGTGACTAGAACTGCACCTCACCATTATCACCAGCGTAAACACAAAATGTTTCCTGTGGGCCAAACACAAGTCTAAACACCTCGCGTGAATGAACTCCTCCAGTCCTCTTATTTGCAACAGCTCACTTTGCAGATGGACAAATGGAGGTCCGGGGAAGCGCAGTGATTTGCTGAAGGCAGGAAGAGGCTGTCAGAATTTGAACTCGGATTTTCTGGCTCTGGAATCCATCACGCAAGGCTTCTATTCAATAAAGAACCCCCGCCTCGTGACAACTGACCACACCTGAACAAGATGGACAGTGGGTGGAATCACAGAAGGACAATATAGACACACACATAGAAAAGACCCCCTCATGTATCATCCCCCAGAACACACTGAGACATCGTCACAACCCCCAACGCCACACAACACCCAGAGAGAGAGAGGCACACGCCACACGTAGAGACCTGCCACACCCAAACCCAGACACCGTGTCCCACCCTGAACTCCGCTGAGTCCCTCCTGCTCTGCTCTCGGCCCCCTGGGCTGGCCCTCGAGGAAGCAGCAGGCTTAGGATGGGAAGAGGGGGCAACCTCCCTTGTCCGCTCTGCCTGACCGGTTCCACCAGGGCCATGGATGGCAGGCACCACCCGCCTTATGAAACCCACATTGGGCAACTGGACCCAGACCTGACCTGGTCGCTTGGATGCTGGAGAGAAAGGGGTTGGGAGCCTGGACTCCTGGGTTCGGAGGGAATAGGGGCTGGGAGCCTGGGATCCTGGGTTCTGGAAAAAGAGGGGCCAGGGAGTTGGACTCCTCTCCCCTGTCTTTGAAGGCAGGGTTCCAGATTTAGCAGATAATACAGGACACCCAGTTGAATGTGAGTTTCAGATGAACAACAAATACCTTTTCTAGTATAAGTATATCCCAAATATTGCATGGAACATACTTATGCTGAAAAATTTTGTTGTTGTTGTTGTTTACCTGAAATCCAAATTTAACCGGGTATCCTATATTTTATCTGGTGACCCCATTGAGGGGACGGATGCCAGGTCCCTGGAGACTGCCGTGGTCTCTCGTCAGCCCCCAGGCTTCTGTTCTTCCGGCTCCCGCCCTCCTCCTCACCCCTAAACAGGCCACCTCACAACTTCCCCACCCGATTTCTTCATCTTGGTGAGTTGCTACCTAATTGCAGCCCCCAGGCTGTGCCGGAGTGGAGAGAGGAAACTTTAGGACGACTCAGGTTGTCACCCTGGGAGACCTGGGGTCCTCAGAGATGACTGACCCTGAATCACCTGCAGCCCGTGTGGCCTGGACAGCTGGGGGATGGGGGCTGCCTCCAAGGAGAGTCCTGGAGACAGCCAGAGACGTGGAGATGGGAGGCAGAGACCCCGGGATGAGGGCAAGAGACACAAGCTTGGGGAAACAAAGACTCAGAGATTGGGAGACAGAGAACCAGAGAAACTTGGAAACGGATTTGCAGAGATAAGGAAAGAGAGATTCAGAGCTGGCAAAACAAAGATGCAGAGATGGGGGCCAAGGACATTAGACCAGAAGTGAAGAGATGTCCCCAGACATTCAGGCTCCTGGACCAAGAGATGGACGCGGACCAGCAAAATGCTGAGTGCTGCCCATAAGTCTGGGGACAAGGACAGCAAGCTCTCTGGGAGGTGCCAGGAAACCAAGGCCTGGGTCCTGGCATGTTGAATCAGGAGGTGAGGGAAAAGCCGGGATCCCAGGCGGGCAGGGTGACCCACCTGCCATCACTCCATACCTATTTCCAGTGGGGTGACAACACCACCTTCTCTGCAGGTGACACCCCAATTTTCCAGTGCCTCCTACATTTTTGGGGTGACACCCGTGCTGGAAACCCCACCCGGCTCTAATGCTGCTTCCCTCACTGAGTCACTTCCAACTCCGACAGGCTGGTTGGGGGCAGACTTTGGTGACTCAGGCATCCAGGCCCCTCGCTCTTTCACCCCTCAGGAGCCCAGCAGCCAAAAATGCCAGGGCCCCTGCACACCTCTGCAGCCTAGCCTAACCCAAGAGTCTGCACCCTCGGCCCTCCTCCCTCAGGCCCAGAAACTGAGCCCCCCTCCGTCCTCTGTCAGGGGACCAGGTGAAGAACCCCCGCACCTGCTCTGTTACCCCAGTGTCCTGGGTCACATCCACCTCCTTCTGGAACCACAGCTTCTCATTTCCCAGCCTCCTCCCTTCCCATCTGAAGGTGGGGTGAGTTGTGTTTATTTACTTTAGCTTCAGCATGAGTCACCCCCAAAACACACTGCTCCCCCCATGTGCCCGGTGGCCCCAAATGGGGGGACAATGCCCCCTCTTCCAGGAAAGTGGGAACCTCGCTGAGGGGGACAGGAGGAGGAGCCCCCACCGCACTCTCCCACATCCCATCCCCTCCTCCACCTCCCTGCCCCTCCACCTCTCCACCTCTGGGCTTCCTCTCTGAATCTGACTCCCTTTTGCCTGTTTCCCCCCAGATCTTTGTCCTTCTCTGTCTCCACATCTCTCTCTCCATCTCTCTTTGTCTTCATCTCTCATCATCTCTCTGAATCTCCTTCTCTCTCCCATCTAGGCCTCCCCTTCTGTCTCTGTGTCCCCCATTCCCTCTGTCTCTCTGTCTTCCCTGTCAGTGGGTCTCTGTACTGTGGCCCCATGCACCTCTCCTCTGCCTTCTCTCCCCCACCCTCTGTCTGCTCTCTCTCTGCCTGCTCCCCTTTCTGTCTCCCCTCCCAGCACCCTGGGCCCCCTTCCTGATTTCCTAGGTCCCACAAGAGCTGGAGGGGAAAGTGGGGGGACGAGGGATGGAGAGGAGGGAAGGGAAGTTCCTAGGGGGAGGGGGAAGAGGGTCAGCCAGACCGGCTTGGCTCCCTGGGCACCTCTGTCAGAGCCCCGCCCAGGGCCACGAGGCCCGCCCCAATATAAGCAGCTCCCGACCTGAGACTGAGAACTCAGTGCCCAGGTCACCCACACCTGTCTGGATCATCGCCATCACTGTCCTGCAGGTACGAGCATCTGCCCACAGCCCTCTGCTCTGTTCTCCCTCCCGGCTCCACTGACATCTCTGTCTCTTTGCATATCTCTGACCGTCTCTGTGGACATTGCTGTCTTTCTCCATGCCCTTGGTGTCCACCTTCTCAACCTGAGAGGCGCCAGATTGAATTTGGAAGCCCTGGGGCCCAGCACCCTTTCTACTAACCCCTTGGACTGGGCCATCAGATGTGGGGTTTTTCTCTTCACCTCTCTGAGCCTCAGCGTTCATCTGTGAAATGGGCTTGCAGAGAAGTCAAAGCCTTGGGCAGGTGTGAGGGTTACTGGCAGCGTCTAGATGGGCACCTGGCTCTGATCTCTTTCTCTTGTCTCTGACTCTGCCTGTCTCTGTCCCTTGATTTCTCTCTCCGGCTCTGGCATGAGGAAGGTCCTCTGGGGTCTGTCGGGCAGCTGTACAGAGATGGGCGAGTTTCTCGCCCCCACCCCATACATCCCTACTCCATGTTTTTCCTAGCTGGCAGGCTGACTTGGCCTCTTTCTCCCCAGCTCCCTTCCCCCTGAGAACCCAGCCCCCAGTGCCCCTCCTCCGTGCCCGCCCCTCCCCCAGTATCCAGCATCCCTTGGACAGATTCGGCCACTGTCACCAGCGCTACCTCTGCCGCCCCCAACGCCACCTGCCCAGGGCCAGCAAGATGCAGTTTGAGATGCACGACCACGTGAAAGGCAAAGGTGGGATCACTGGATGAACCAGCAACCCTTCCGGTCCCCGGAACCCGGCAGCTTCCCTCCCCCGGGCACCCTGGCTTCGAAGACAGATGGCGCCTGATGCACCCCAGAGGCCCCTGGAAATGCAGGAACCCAGAACCCCAGGCCCAGACGTGGAGGAGCCAACAGCACGTCTCGGCCCCACCCAGATGTGGCACCCACCCTTCCCCAGACGGGCATGAGTTCCCCACCCACAGCTCAACCAGATGTGCAAGAGGCAGTGGCAATGGGGACAGACTGGGGTGTCAGTGCACAAATGTGGCAGAAAGGAAGGGGGAAATGTAGTGCTGTCCCCTCCCCGGCGGCCTCGTGGGCCCGCCCAGACTGCCCGGCAGAGGAAGGGGCTCGGGGCAGGGATGTGGGGTGCGGGAGCGGCTGGCAGGCTGCCCGCTGACCCTGGCCCGCTACCTTCGCAGCCATGTCCTACCCAGTGACCAGTCAGCCCCAGTGTGCCAGCAGCTGCTACCAGACCCAGCTCAGTGACTGGCACACCGGACTCACGGACTGCTGCAACGACATGCCCGTCTGTGAGTGCCTGCAGCTCCCCCAGGAGAGGGGGAAGGTCTCCTCCACCCGCTTCCCAGGCCCTACTAACCCCAGTCCCGCTCCCTTCCCTGGACCCTGAATTCCCACGTTCTAACCCCCACCCCTTCCTCCCACCTCGGAGACCCCCTAACATCCTGACCTCACCCCTTCCAGCTTCCCCTCAGACCCTCAACCCCTTACACCCTCAACTTCCCTCCTTGTAGCCCCAGTTCCCTCTCCAAACCCTATCTCTCAACTTCTAAACCACCCCCGCTGGGGCCCCTAATTCCCTCTGGGACCCTCGATCTGGCGCCACGGACCCGTCAGCCTCGCCTCTCCCGGACGCGGAGGCGGCCGGGGCGCCCCGCCGGCCCCGCCCTGACCGCCCCGCGTCCGCCTCAGGTCTGTGCGGCACTTTCGCCCCTCTGTGCCTCGCCTGCCGCATCTCCGACGACTTCGGGGAGTGCTGCTGCGCGCCCTACCTGCCCGGAGGCCTGCACTCCCTGCGCACCGGCATGCGCGAGCGCTACCGCATCCAGGTGCGTGCGGCGGGCGCGGGGCAGGGGGCTGGGGCGGGCCTCCTGGGACCCCCGGCGGGGCGCCTAACCTCTCTCTCCCACCCTCTAGGGCTCTGTCGGGCACGACTGGGCGGCCCTCACCTTTTGCTTGCCCTGCGCCCTCTGTCAGATGGCGCGGGAATTGAAGATCCGGGAGTAAGGAAGCCCCCGCCCCATCCCTCCTCCTAGTCCACCTGTCACGCTCGGCCGCCTCTGTGCCTTCCTGGGAGGGCGCGCCCCTCCGCCCCAGCCCGCTACCAGAAACACACCCACAATAAAACCCTGAAAACCAACTCCGCCTACATTATGTGTGTCCCAGGGAAGGAATCTGGGTGGAGAAGATTTGGTGAGGGGTGTGGGGACACAGGGAAGATGCCTAGGTGTGGAAGGAGGAGTTCCAGAGTCAGATCCTTGCCTCTCCCACCACCACCTGCTGGGTCTGACGTTGGCACGTCTTACCTCTCTAACGAGGGAGTCCTCATTAACAAAGTGAAACCACTAACCCCTTGAGCTGCCTAACTGAAGTTTTGTGCCGATCCTGAAAATAAGCAAAGGCAGAAAAAGCTGCCTTGGTAGAGGTTAGACACTCAAAAAAAAAAAAATGAAGAGAGCGCCCCCCCCCCGCCCCCCTCCCTGCCTCCAAGTCAATACTTAGGGACTCTTGGCCTATATACAATTCTAACATAACAGATTTGGGAGTTGGGGGGGGGGTCTCCAAAACAGAACTGCCAGGTTTAAGGCTCTCTGGAGCTGAAAATCATCCTTAAAGATCATCTAGTTCTCTTTACTGCGAAAGCAACTAGCAGATTAGAAAATTTGGCCTCAAAATTGGGCAGACCTAGGATCCAAGCTTGATTCTTGCCACTTCCTAGCAGTGTTATCTTAGTGAATTAATAAACCTCTCTAAGCCTGTTTCCTCTGAGGACAACCCCTAGTATGTCATATGGCTACCGTGAGAGCAAGAGATGGAACAGATGGAAAGACCAAAGAGTGAGCTTAATGAACTTGTTATTATTATTATGCTGTATAATAATATTATAGTATCCTAGTAGTAAAATGTCATTCATTTTCTTTTCTCTCTCCCTCTTTCCATCTGTGTATTTAACCATCAAGTGATCTTCACTTGGAATATCTAATGAGCATCGCAAATTTAAAACCTAAGTCCTGATTCCCTGCCCCCAACCTGCTCCTCCCAGTCTCCCCCCCTCAGGAAGTAGCAAACCCCCACCTTCAGCGGCCCCGGGGCTTTCTCACCCAATGGCCCATCTGTCAACACTCTGTTGCATCTACTTTCAGGACACATCCAGAACCCTGCTTCTCCCCACTCTGCTGCTGCTCTCACCCTGTCCCAGCCACCCTCCTCCTCAGCCTAAGCGAATGCAGTGGTTCCTCCCTGCCCTAACCCCACCTCTTTAGTTTCCTCCCACAGAGAAGCCCTGTGAATACCTGAGTTAGGTCACATGCCTCCTGTGCTCAGAACCTTCTCACGGCTCCTCGGGCACAGAGTTAAAGCCAGAGTCCTCACTGTGGCCCGAGGACCTGCACAATGCACCTCAGGCTTTCTTTGTGACTTTGTCTCCTCCTTATGAGTCTTGGTTGGTTCTCTCAAATGCTAGTCGTGCTCCCACCCCAGGGCCTTTGCACTAGCTGTTCCCTCAACTTGGAATTCTCTTCCCTCGGATGCCCCTATGGCTCATCCCTTCCCTTCTGCTCACATGTCATCTTATGAGCAAGGCCTTCCCTTCCACTTCATGTTACTTAGCAAGGACCAACCCCTCTTCCGCTCCTTCACCGCCTTATTTTTCTGGTCATATTTCAATGTACCACATCATTTACATATTTATTTTCTGCCCCCCAACCACTGGTTTGTCAGCTCCATGAGGGCAAGGACCTCTTTCACTGCTGTGCCCCCAGCACCTAGGACAGGTGGGAGACACTGACACAGAAAAGGGACATGATTTTAGAGGTAATGGTGGGGGGCATTGGAGAGTCAGGCTTGCATCAGAATCTGGGCTCCCCTGCTAATCTTCCCTGAGTTCTTAGGCAAAGGACTGAGTTTCCAAATCTGCAAAATGGGGGAACAAAGCTGCACCTCCCAGCACTGATGTTGGGAAGGTTAAGACTCAGGCGAAGCACCCAACACTCTACCTGGAGTGCTGTTGGCCCTTGGTGAGATTTCTCCCCTTTTTCTGAAGTCCCTAGGGCATCGATGGCCATACACAGACTAGAATCCAGACCTCCTAGGCTTTCTCTCATACTCCCTGAGCCTCTTGCATTCAAGTAGGTACCAGGGCGAGGAGGTAACGTGGAGGGTGGAGGAACACGTTCCTCATGCTATGGGCCATTTGTGTAGGGGCATCCGCACTGTACAGACAGGAGTTGGAGAGGCTGGCTCTGCGTCCCAGAGAAAGGGTCCAGGCACAATGCAAATGCTCTGCTCAGGAAGGCATAGTCACAGGGTGGTGGCGGGAAGACACCTTACCAAAGGTCTGATCATAATGCAGACGAGTCTTGAAGAATCACCTTAGCTCCTTCCTGGTCATGCAGGGTGAACTCTCTCCTGGCCTTGGACTTCTTTAGACAGCATGTCCTGTTTCTGATTAGCATCCCGGGTGGGAAGTTGTGCCTTATCCCCAGCAGAAACCCGCCATCTTGAAGACACCTGCCTCTAGTGGCCGCTCTGTGCTGGGAGAGCTCTCTGCGAGGCGGGCTAGGAACCCGCACCATCTCCCTGGTGCTTTCTCCCTTGTCTCCTTCTCCCCTTATTCCTGGCCGTTCTCTCCTCAGGAGGCGAGAGGGCCGGGTGGTCAGGCATGTGGACTTGAGAGTCACATGGCCTGCGTTCAAATTCATTCAATGGCTAAATGCCATCTATGAACTTCTGTCTTCTCACCTGCAGAATGGGGATCCCACGCTTACCTACCGCATAGGGCTGCTGGGCTGCAGCAGGGCAAGCAAACTGTCTAGCACGGGTACTCAGGAAATACAAGTTCACAGTCACGTCTTCGAGGTTAGGTACTACCAACGGCTCGCCAAGGCAAAACTCATGTGTGGGCCGAGGAATCCTTGAAAATCCCTTCAATTGCCCATAAATCTGAAAACACTATGATTTCAATGGACCACAGTTAAGACCTAACCCTTCCTCCAAACCCCCTGATTCCTCCCCTGCCCTCAAGCTAAGTGCCCCTTCCTACCGTGCTTGTCTTTGGCTAAACATCAGACAAAGCCGCAGGCGTGCGCCCATGGGCGGGCTAGGAGGAAAACACGTTGTTTACCAGTGTCAGCCAGACTCCCACGCTGCTCAAGGCCGACCGAGGACACACTTGCACCTCCTGCACCCCTGCTCTTGCTTGCCCTGGGGGCTGGAAGGTGAGGGCTCTCTGTGCTGCTTCTGGTTTGGGCCATGGAGCCTTCGCGGATTAGAGAAAACTCAATCACGTTAGGGCATTTCGGTCTCCGTGCTGCCTCAACTCTCTCTTACGTCAGAGGCCAGAATAAAACCCAAGGCAGTCTGTTTTCCCTCCTGAGATGAACTGGGGTCTCCCTGCGACAGGGATCCGAGGAAGGGCCAGCGGCTTCAATGCTCTCAGCTCCCCTAGGTCCGTTCCTTCTGGGGAAGGAGGGATTCTACAGCAGCCGCATCCCACCCCTGCTCAGGAGGGGCAGGGAGGAGCCAGGCCCAGGCCATGGGGCTTGGAGGGGGCGCCAAGGTAAGGGCACAGATTCGATTTATCCAGACTTGGAGGCTGTTCAGAGAACCAAGACACCCCATCTCCTGCAGGCAGACTGGCGCTCAGACACTGGCCTTCCCCACACGCTTTTATTTGCTGCTTCAACTGCTCCTCCCTCTTTCAGAGAGCCACGACAGCACACAGGGCCTCTTAGACTGAGGCCCCCAGCAGAGGAGAGGAGACAGGGCGCAGCTCCTCAAGGTCCAAAAGTACAGCTGGGGGATGGAGCCTTACAAAAGGCGTCCCAAGTTCAAGATGGCTAGGATGGGGCCGGGAGGTTCCTCAACGGGAAGAGGAGCTCGGAAGTCCAAGGTGGGGGCCGAGTGGGGGAGCAGCCCCTAGAGGGAACCCACAAGTCTTCAAGGCAGCACTGTCTGGGAAGAGAGACACGCAGGGGGCTCCACCATTTCCATGGCCAACCCCCAGCGCCCTGGGGCAGCAGCTCAAGCTGTGTCTCCTTGGACTCCTGCTGTGCCGAGTGACCCTGGTCCTAGGTCAGTAACACCATCTGAGCTTTGTCTGTCCAGCCTACGGGTGACAGCTGGCCCCTGGACTGCCTCACTGTCCCACCTCTGATCAGCTGTGTCCCTCGACAATACAGCCAAGTCCCTGCGCTCAGCTCCTTCCACTGAAATACAGCAGTGTGTTTCCCTGGCTGGACCTGACTGAAGAGATGCCTCAAGAAAGCATCTTAGAGTCTAAGACTGGACTCCTGATCTTCCCCACAAGCCCCAGGCTGCCCCGTCGTGGTAAACCCCCCCAGTATCTGCCCATAGTTCAAGGGCAAAAAGTTGGAGTCATCCTGGGCTCCGCCCTCCCTGATCCCAACATCCACGCCATCATTACCTCCTTCCACTCACATCCTGCACCTGTCCCTGACCCACGCCCCCACCACCACCCTCATCCCAATCACCGGCTTTTGTCCCTTGTGGCCTCTCTTGCCCCCTCTGACCCATCTTCCACACCACAGCTGAGTGACCTCCCAAATAGGTACATGTAATCCTGTCATCTTCCCTCATGAAACTGTCCCACGGCTTCCTGCCTGAGAATAAAATTCAAAACCCTATTGGCTCCCGGTGATCTCATCCCGGTCTCCCAACTCATCTCTTCCCACTTGGTCTGGGTCATGCTGGCCACCTTCTCGACCCTTCCAATGAAGCAAGCTGGTCCCCACCTCCGGGCCTTGTCCTGCTCCTTCTGCCTGAGACCCACTTCCCGAAGCTCTCCCCACCCCCAGTTCCTTCTGTCTTTAGGCCTAGCTTCTCGGAATGCCCAACCGACTCTAACGTGAAGTCCCTCACAGCCACATCCTGTTGATCCCTCGTGGCCCTTCTCCCTCGTCGGTGTGTGCGCATGTGTGCGTGTGAGTGCAAGCACTGTGCACACTGATTGTCTCCCTCCACTAGAACCCAAGTCCCACTAGATCGGGAACCCGTCTGTCTCGGTTCCTGCTTTGCCCGGTGACTTCAGCAATGCCTGGCATATAGTAAGTATTCAAATAAATAATTGTTGAATGCAGAACATCGAATGCCCTGTCTGGGGAGCCCCAGGGAAAGGGAGCCAGAGGTCTCTGAGGACACAGTGTCCAGGGGACCCCAGGTGGAGGAGCCCCGAGTCCAGGGCGGAGTCACCAGGGCACTCAGCCGCCATGGCTGAAAACCCCACCTCGGGTCAGAGGGACATGCTAGTGAGATTGTCCTGGCTCAACAGTCCCTTCCGGCCCGCACCAGCCCCGTGCCCACTGCCCCCAGCACCCCCACCACCCCCACAGTATTCATGCAGCCTGTGCCGCAGTGTGACAAGGGCCGACCCTAGGCAGGCGCCATTGGGTGCTTGGGGTCCTCCGGGCAACTGGAGCAGCAGAGTGGCCACACCGGCCATGCCATCTTCAGTGGGTTCAAGGGTGATGGGCCCAGCTCGCAAGCCAGCAGTGGTGGTGGGGACGGCAGGCGGGCAGCAGCCTCCTCCCACGGGGCCCCAGGGCCCCCCGGCCCCTGTCAGCAGCAGGGGTGCCAGGAAGGGTTCCGAACGGCGGAAGGTGGGTGGCGGTAGCCCAGCCGGCTTCCAGGCAGGGGCCGGAGTGGCAGGGTCAGGCGGGAAGCAGACGGTGACCTTGGCAAAAGGGCGGCTGGCCATCTTGGTCATCTCTTGCAGATGCCGGCGCTGTTCCTGCCGCTGGTCCAGGGCCTGCTTGGCCTTCCAGAGGAGCACACAGAGTGAGAGGAAGAGAAAGAAGCAGGAGAAGAAGACGGAGAAGAAGACAAATAGGTCGATGTGGGCCTGGTCCTGCCGGAAGAAGAGCAGGCCCTGCGAGTCAGCCGAGCCATTGGCGCCGGGCCCGCTCGGGTCCCCCACGCCCAGCAGGAGTAGGTAAAAGCGGCTGGACTTGAGGGCATGGTGTTCGTGCGGGTAGGTGATGACCAGCCGGTCCCGCACGCCACGAACCACGAGCACCGCCGATGGCTCTGTCACGGTCACATAGGTGATCAGGCCCCGTGGCCACACCTCCCGCACCCTCGGCTCTGCCGGGGTGCCTGGCCCACTCCCGGCCCCTGGTCCTCCTGGATCCCCGGCCCCCCGGGGACCACCATCGGCAGGGGGTGGTGGAGGGGGTGGCGGTGGAGGTGGCTGGATATGCACAGTGTGCACGCCGGTGTCAGGGGCCACGCGGACCACGAAGGTGTCGTAGGAGGTGGAGACATAGAGGTCCACAGCCCCGAAGGTCACATCCAGTGTCAGGCGGATGTCCACGTTAGTAAACTTGGGCTGCACGCCAAAGAGGACAGTGCGGCCGGGTCCCAGAGCCCGGCGCTTGGGCTCATGGAAGCAGTTGGTCTGGGATGTGGGGTCCAGGCAGCACTCCTGCTCCACGGAGATGAGGCGGTAGCACTGCTGGCCTCCCAGTGGGCTCCCGTGGAAGGACTCCCGGCACTTGGCGCACTGCAGGCAAGGGGTGGGGGGCGGCAATCAGGGCTGAGCTCAGTGCCAGGCCACCCTCCACGCAGCACTGATGTTCTGCACTGGTTGGTGAGCAGCCACTGCCCTGGGCTCCCTCAGTCCGCAGCAGCTTCCTTGTGACCACTCCCCCTGCCCCCGCACCTCCCTGACAGTGTGGAGGCCACCAGGACCCCACAGTCCAGCACTGCTGTCCCTGGTGTCCCCTCCAGTGACCACAACACCCTGATGTGGGGGCCTCTGGAACTCTGAGGCACAGCAATGACGAGCTCTGTTGAACCTGACTCTACCTCCTTACTCCCTGGGTGGCCTCAGACTCACAACTTGACCTCGCTGAACTTGAGATCCTTCCTCTGTACACAGGCAGTGAACAGGGTACGCTCCTGGGACTGCCGAAGCCACAGGCACAGCACGGGGTGGGGCCAGCCTCACTGGCCAGCCTTGCCATTTCTGGACTGCGTTAGGTACGTCCTACCTCAGGGCCTTTGCACTGGCTGATCTTCCGCCTGGCTGACTCTACTTGCCCACAATCCCCATTGTCTTTCTGTCCTGACTTCCATCAGGTCTTTTCTCAAGTGTCACCTTCTCATGGAGACCTTCCTTGGTCACTGTATCTACTATTCCCACTCTGCAGCACTGGCCCTCCTTTCTCCTTCCTGCTCATCGCTAACATACGGTGCATCCGACTTGTTCATTTGTTTGTCGCTGGACTCCTAGACACGAATGTCAATTTCCCGAGGACAGAACCTTTTGCCCATTTTGTTCCCTATTGCGTCCTAATGCCTCACACACTGCCTGGCACACTCCTCCCGACTGCTAGGTGCTGAGTAAATGTGTCTTGAATGAAGGAGTGGGGTCTCTGGGGGCGTGGGGCCCTTGGCTTGTCCACAGCTCACTCCTCCAGCCGCACCTGGTACTTGTAGCAGTCTCGGCGGTCACTGGGCGAGCTGCCCTGGCACGTGCCCGTCTCCGTGTTGTTCTGACATGGGCAGCCCGTCCCGTCCTGCTCGTTACATGTGTCTGCGTGGCCATTGCACTGGCACCTGAGGAAGGGGAAGAAGACAGGGCTCAGGGAGCGCCCCTGACCTACCGGGATCCAGGCCGGCGGCACACGTGAGTTCTGATCTGAGCAACAGGCCAGAAGAGGGAACTGAGGCTCACAAGTGGTCAAAGCCATTTGCCCGAGGCCACGGAGCCAGTAAGTGGCAAGGTCAGGATTTGAAGCCAGACTGGAACGACTCCAGAGTCTACCGACCACTCAGGAGGAAGGGCTGGAACAGGAGGCCGTGCTGAGGCCTCACCCCTCGGCAGCTCTCTCTCTCTCTGCCCGCCGGGCTCCACGGCGTGTCAGCACTGGCCGCTGAGGCTGGGGTCTCCCACCTGATTCTGGCTCATCGCCCCCAACCCAGCCTCAGCCTGGGGCCTCCCTGGGGATGCTGCCCGCTCCCGACTGGGGGAGAGCTGGGGAGGGGAGTCTGGCTCCCAGAGCTATTCCTAGTGAGCAGGGCAAGGGTCCCCGGCCCCCCTTCTCACTTGGTGCACTTCCCATCCAGGAGGAAGTAGCCATGCAGGCAGCTCTCGCATTTGTCCCCGTAGCTGTTATTCTGACAGTTCACACACACAGCCTCGTCTTCACTAGGCCCCTCTGTCACCCAGTTTTCAATCTGACCAAGGAAACACAATGATCACAAAAAGGCACGAACCATCTCCTTCCTCCCCGAGACCAGACCCTGGACCCCAGCCGTTTTACCTCCTCTGGATCCAGCGAGTACTTCTCTGGCTCCTTCCTGGCCATTTCGAGCTCCTTCCTGGAGACGCAGACGTGGCTGTTGCCACGACAGAAGGCATGGCAGGGCCGGCAGGTCCCGCCCCCCACAGCTGAGCCCACGAACAGGGGGAGGCACTGCTCGCAGTGGCTGCCCTGGAAACCAGGGACAGGGGTGTCAGAGGAGGTGATCAGTTGGGGAGTGTGGCTGGGGCACTCTGAGAGCACCGTGGGGACGCAGCAGGGGCTCAGGCACTCAGTTTGGACAATCCCAGCCTTTCTGCAATTTGGCCCTCCACCTTCACCTGCACACCTCCCGTGACAGGGCGGAGGGTGGCTGTGTCCGTGTCCCATCAGCCCACAGTGGGGAGCTCAGAAAGCCCTTCCCTACACCTTCCTAAATCCTCCTGGACGTGGCCAGCCCCACTAGCGCAGCACTGAATCCAGGGCAGCCCCTCCCTGACACGGCGTCCCAAGTCTCCTCACACCTCCCTGGGTTAGGGCTAGGCTTCCTCCTCCCTGGGCCTGGCTTATCAGGGCTCGGGATGAGGCCCTAGATGCCTGAGCGCGGGCTGAAAGCAGAGACGGCTCTGTCCTGGGGAGGAGGGTCTGAGGCCCCGGAAGCCCACCTTGGTGTGGTTGCGGCAGAGCAGGCAATGGTCACGGGCGCCCACACCCGCACATTCGCTGTGGCGGTTGCAGCGACACTCCGTGGAGCAGTTGCGGCCAACGAAGCCGAAGTGGCAGCGGCAGTGGTCGGGCTCCACACATGAGCCATTCACGCAGCCCTGGGCGCACACGGGGCGGCACTGCCCGGTCACGCTGCAGGGGTGGGGGGACGGAGGGTCAGGGTGGGGCAGGAGGCCTCGTGGCTCCGGCCGGCCCAACACCCACTACACTGCCCTCAGCCAGTTGCTCATGCCTACTCTGTTCCACGGTCCCCGTCCACGGTCCAGCCCACCACCCTCTTCCCAGGGTGCCCCGTTTAACTCACCAATCCCGCCCCTCCAAGACAGAGCCCTCACCTTTACCACGTCTTGGATGAGTCCCACCACCTGACTTCTGGTCCCTGCCTCGCCCTCTGCTGCTCCCACCCCAAAGGCGCCTGGGCTGCTGCCCTCGCCCCCTCACTTGTCCATGGTGTAGCCCGCCTTGCAGCTGCACTCATAACCGTGTGGCCGGTCGTGGCAGTTCTGCGTCTCATTGCAGTCGTGGTGCCCATTTGCACACTCATCCTCAGGGGGACAGGACAGGAAGGCCCAGGAGGCCCCAGGTCGCCCGCATGTTAGCCCTGGCCCGGGGATACAGAGCTTCACCTGGGTGCCACCCTCCCCCTGACCCCCACCTCTGAGACAGCCCCCAGTGCCTCCCATGTTCTCTGTGCCAGATGCCCAGCCAAGGGCCAGTCCCCTCACCCCACCCCCTAACCCATCTCACCATCACGGGGACCGCTGAGTCCACCCTCCAGGCAGCGGCCGCCCCCATCCTGGCCCCCCCAGGCACACCAGCCACAGTGAGGGCGCCGCAGGCACAGGGCACACTGGGTCGCCTGAGCACAGCCCAGGGAGCAGCTCTCGGGTCCCCGGAGCAGCCGCCCACAGCCTCCAGCCATACATCGCAGGGGCAGGTAGGAGGGGCTCAGACACTGTATGGGGGAGGGGAGATGAGAAATGAGGTGCGGGGGGGTGAGAAAGAGGACCAAACACATCTTGGGCATCTTCCCGAATGACACCCCCTCCTCAGAGCTCTCGCCCGTCTCTGGCCACAGCTGATGCACCAAAGTGGACACCAGCTGGGGTCATCACATTCCCCCATCAAGCATTTCTAACTAGGAGTCCACACTGGAAGTCAGGCTAGGGGGCATCCTAGAAACTCGAAGATTCTGGAGACTGGGGCTGGCGGGGCCGTTTGAATGAGCAAATCACAGCAAATGAACAGACTAGAAGGGCAGGAAAACAGAGCAGATGCACAGGGAAGCACTGATTGAGGACCACACACGCAAAGCCGGGGGCAGGCAGCTTTCCCGGCTTCGTCTCCAATAAGGCCTGGTTGCATTTTCCACCCTGGGCTCCAAGAGGTACCACCATGTTGGCATGACTGGCAGTGTCAGTCTACCTGGCTTAGTGGACATGTCTGTTTCTTACAACCAGAGGAAGGTAAAAATCCCAGGTAGAGACGGAAACTAGTGACAGGAGACGGGGAGTTGCAAGCCACTGTCACTCAGAAAAACTGTCAGAAAAACTGCTAGGGCAAGAGGGTCCTCTCGTCCCAGGCGGGAAAGCTGAGTCTGCAGTCAGAGCTGTGCAGCAGTTCATACGCTATCACGTATCACGTCCTGGGACCCAGACAAGGTCAGACTCTTGGTGTATAAGAGTATTTTATCCACCCCTTGGGTCTTGAGTAAGGTATAAGACGACAGAGATTAGTCCAGGCTCTCTGACAGCACTTAGCAACTGTATAATCCTGAAATAGACACCCTGACTGCTGTGGCCGGAGCTCGGAGCCCACCAAGGGCTACCGCCTGCCGTGAGCTGGGCCTCACCGAACTGCCGGAGCTAGGCTTCCACATCTAAATTTAGTGCACCCCTTGGCAGATGGTGGGGCAATCTGGAGGGGGGTGACCAAGTCCCACGTCTGCCCAGCGTTCTTTGCGGTAACCTCCCTAATGGCCATATTCAATGCTGCCCAGCACCATAAACTGCATTTCCTGCATTCCTGGAAGAGACGCAGGGATGTAAATTCTGAGAGCAGGATTCCAGCTCGTGTTGACATAGGGCCACAGCCTAGCACGGTGCCTGGCACGAGGAAGGTGCTCCGTAAAGAACGTGATGACGAGAAGCCAGGGCAGAGAGCACGCTTGCCTGTCCCGGGCTCTGAAGCCAAAGTCATTCAAGACCACAACGCCCGCTGGTTAAAATACAGCCGCCCTTGAGCCAAACCATAACGGGTTTGGTCTGTACATCTGTTACAGGTCTGGTCTGTACATCTGTTATGTCTGATCTGCGCTGTGCCGGTTTTTAAAAGCCTAAGCCAACACTTTCAAGCTAGGAGATTTCACAGAAATCCGAAGATCTGGCGGAAGTGCTCTCCCATCCAAGTGCGACCGCCTGTGCTGGAGTCTCCCGCCCCACAGCCTCCTCCCGCCTCCCCCCCAGCTGCACCCTCACCCCCTGAGCAGCACAGAGGGGCCGGGGGAGCACCCAGTGCCTGGCAACGGGCTCTCTGGTGTTCCCTTCTGGTCCCTGGGGTCCACACAAAGACAGATGACGAGAACCTCAATAATACTTGGGAAAAGCTTGTATCACCAGAAGGCCCCCAGGCTTGGGGATGAGGCATCTGTGTGTTACAGACGCACACGGCAGGATCACACGGAGGACACCCACCCATCCGTGTGGTGACCCTCTGGGCGTGCCCCAAATAGCGGAGGCTGGGAATCCTCCTAGTGGGCAGAACCTGAAGCGTTATGGAGTTTTTACCGAATGGCAAGCATGGCCCTGTGTTCTAAATACACTCTTCCGTGTAACTTACACACCCTGCCTATGGGATGCTGTGATGTAACACGATCTGTCCTCCCTGTGTCTGGTCCTTCCTGAACGCTGGAATGTCTTTTGTTATTCCTAAGAAGCTGATTTCACACCTGAGGTTATGCTAAAGGAGAAGGGAGTCACCAAAGAGACGGAGAGGTGGGAGGGGTGCTTGCAGCTCCCCCCCCCCCCCCCCCGACCCAGTGGGAGGGAGTGGACTTAAGTTCTATAAAAACTCAAGAAAGAGGAGATTTAGGAAGCTTCCCTGTTGCAAAATGGTGTGCCCGGCCACCCCATACCTTGCCATATTCGTCTGTCTCTTCCACTTGGCTCTGAGTAATAGCCTTAAAAACATTTTTTTAAATTTATTTATCTATTTTTTTGAGAGAGAGATCGAGGGTGAGCAGGGGAGGCACAGAGGAGGGAGGGAGACAGAGAATCCCAAATGAGCTCCTTACTGTTACAGCGAAGAGTCAGACATGGGGCTCAAACCACTAACCGCGAGATTATGACCTGAGCCGAAATGAAGAGTCGGACGCTTAACTGACTGAGCCACCCAGGCGCCCTGAGTTATAGCCTTTAGAGTAAACTACCATATGCACAAGTAACTGTTTCTTCTTGAGCTATTCTAGCAAATTATCGAGTCTGCAGAGGGGGCGGTAGAACCCCTGATTTATGGCTGGCTGGTCAGAAGTATGGGTGGTCTGAAGTCGTGAGTGGCCTCAGAAAGGGGGGCAGCCTTGTGGGACTGAGCCTTTAACTTTGTATGATCTGACTCCAACTCTAGGTGGACAGTGTTAGGAGTGAACTGAGCTGTGAGACGCCCAGTTGGTGTCTGGAGAATTGGAGAACGGGCTGCTGGTGTTAGAATACATCCCAGTGGGTCTGCTGTCAGCAGTTCTATTTTACTGAAGATTCACACAGGCTCACGGGTTGGGAGATGGTGAGTAGTCACATGTGGACTGGCTGTTCCACAATAACGATGAATGACAAGTGGCCATCACTGGGAACGAGAGACCCAGAACTCGGGACCAATGACACTGCTTCTGGATGTGACCGCCAGAGGTGAATCTTTCTTGTCTCCCCCTGGGGTGGGGTGGGGCTTAAAGGTCTTGTGTCTGCTCCTGTGATGACCAAAGAGGCATCTCTGGAGCTGACTCCATGAGTCGTTCAAGGGGCGGACTGTCACCGGCAAGGAAATGCCTGCCTAGACCACGCCCACAAAGAATCACCTCCCCAGCCCACAGCCAAAATGAGGGGTAGGTGTGAACTGCTGTGTTGGAACCGTGTGTTCCCAGCCCTCTCTGGCCATGTCTCACTGGACCCAGGCTGGACATCTCACTTGTGAGCTGAGCCAGTCACCCCTTGAAAATGCGAGCTAACCAATGAGCACAGAGATAACCGTTCAACTCAAGAATTAGAAAGTCACATAGACTGAAGGTCAAGGGCTGACATTTGAGGCCATGTGTGTTGATGATCAAGCCAAGAGAAACCAGAGGATAGAGAGGCAAACAGAGAAGAGCTGAGGCCCTGCGGCCCGAGAAGGATGGAGCAGCACTTTCTACCCCAAATCGTTGTAATAAAACCAGCTCTAGGAGGTTTCTGTTTCTTACAACCAGAAGTTCCCAAAGCAGAGAGAGCCAGATGGAGCAAGGAAGTGCAGAGGTTTGGGAGGGAGAGGCCCGATGGAATCAGGAGTCACGGGAAGGACGGGGAGGGGCGTGAGCCCAGCTGGGGAGTCCGGAAGGTTTTGTGGCATGTCTTAGCAGACACGAGAGGGAGACTCACAAGACCAGGAGGGAAGAAAGAGGTGTTGGCAGGAGAGAAGAGAAAGTAGCAGGGCAGGAAAACACCACAGGGGGACCAGAGCTGGGAAACAGAGGAGGAAACAGGACAGAGGAGGAGGTGCGGGGCAGGGAGGGGCAGGGAGGGGCCCCCTCCCCACCCCCCTGCCCCGCATGGTACCTGTTGGAGGCTGCTGCTCCAGACGCAGTGCTGCCAGCCCCCGTCCGCACCCTTGGAGTCCAGGCAGGAGGTGCAGTTGGGCAGGAGGTGACAGGAGGTGGGGCAGGGTAGGGGGGGCGAGGACTCCACCGGCATTGGGGACACGTTCAGCAGAGAGTGGCTGAAGCAGGTCCAGTCATAGGTGGGCTGCACCGAGAGGATGCGGCGGGTCTCCCCTGGGGTTGGGGGCACAGGAATTAGAACCTGGTCCCCCCTCCCCTCCGCTGCCTTCCCCTTCCCTTCCTTGGGCCCAGGGGTCCAGGCCCCCACACAGTCCTCCAGGGGGCCGAAGGGGCCTCACCTGTCCTCTTGAACTGCCTGGTCCACATGCACTTGCCCTCCCGGGTGCACTGCTCACAGTCGGCAGCCCCGCACACAGCCTCCGAGCAGTTCCCGGCCCAGAAGACCTCGCGCTGGTTGATCCGACAGTCATTCTCTGAGGTGCAGGACCCATTCCGCCCGATGCAGGCACCCTCGGGGCAGTTGGTACACCACTTACAGCGGGGGGCAGATGCCTGGTGGGAGAACACGGGCTCAGTGGGGTCCTCAAGGTCCCCCAGCACCCCTCCGAACGTGGCTCTTCCCACTCAATCCCAGCTGAAGTTCTGGAGACCATCCCCAACCCCCCAAGCCATTCACCTCTCCATCTCCAGGCTGCAGCGTCCGGGGATGGCGGGCCAGGCACTCACTGCAGGTCCGGAGACGTCGACATTCTTCGGGCGAGCGGGGCATTGGGGAGCATGGGGGGCCCCCACAGCCCAGCCTGGGGAGGCATGAGGCCTGGCTCACCACACCAGCCAGACCCCATCCCTCCTCCTCCTGCACTTGCTACTTCCTGATGCCTCCTAGACATTGTCCTATAGACCCCCCAACGTGCACTCCGAACAGGTCTCAGCACTGGCCTCCCGGCCCGCTCTTCCCCTCCCCCACTTGGCAATGGTCTCATGTCCCCGTCACCCCAGCCAGAGATACTGGACAACACCCCACGCCTTCTTGCCCCTCCAGTCACCAAGGCGTTCCCCCCTCCACCCCTGCAGCCCCTTGCCCAGCTCAGCCTTCTCTCCCCTCAGCGTCCTCCTCCTCCCTGGCCTCCTCCAGGGCCTCCACCTACAGCCTCCCTCACCACTCTCTCCTTCCCAATAGCCCCAGGGCTCTCTGCCCAGGCCTCTCCCTGCCCTCCCCTGCTCAACTTGCCCTGCTCTCCATCACCCAGAGGAGGTTCATAATCCCTTACCCAGAATCCCTGACGGCGCACATATTTCAGAACCTTCCAGATTTTAGAAAAGCAGTGGGTGTACCCACTGTCACGGAGCACTCCCAGTGGAGTCTGGGGAAACACCCCATAAGTCAAACCCTTTAATAATTCAGTAGTAAACACGCTGACACATTTAATGAGCTGAGCCAAGCCCGTTAGCAGCCCCATACCAGGTCAGGATAACAGCATAGCCTAAAGTGTTTGTGCTGAACCGAGGACAGCCCTTTCGGCTTCCTGAGATGTCTGGAGTCCCTAGCTGCAGGCGAGGGATCTGTGGACCCGGCTGGAGCCCTGCGCCGCAGCCAGGCACTCGGGCACTTTCTGAGACGTCCCCACCCAGATCTCCAGCCTCACTGTCCTCCAACATACACGGGCTCTGAACTCCACCCCCACTTCTGAACCTTCACTGCTCCAAATGCTGTTGGTCATTGAGGAGCCAGCGCAGACCCAACTGCTCCAGGAGACATTTGTGGACGATACCCCGGTACCCTTCTGTGGCCTCCCCCTACCCATGCCACCCACCCATGTGACGTTCAGTCACCACGGTCACCTATAAGCCTGGTCTCCGGACAAGCAGGCCCCATGGCACCAGGTGCAGGCCCCAGACTGGTTACAGGCTTCGGGTGAGGACAGCAGGCGGCAGGGGTCAGGGGGCAGGGTCAAGGCCAGCAGGCGGCCCAGGGCCACTCCCCCGAAGCCACCTGAGATGTACAGGCGGCCTCCTACTGCCGCCACAGCATGGGCCACAGACTCCTCCATCGGGGGCCCCACAGAGGCTGGGCCTGGGGAAAGACAGGGCGTTCGGAGAGACACTCAGAGAAGACAGCCTCGTAAAGATGCCAGTCAGAGAGGGGCGCTGAGCAGAGTGACAGGCCAAGGAGAGCAGAGACGGACATGGAAAGACAGAGAAGACACATAAGGCCAGACAGGGCAGGAAAACTGGATCCGGTGAGACAAACAGAAAAAGGAAACAGAAACAAGGAATGGAATGAGAATGGTGACAAAGGTTTTGGAACCGGACAGAGGTGGTGGCTGCACAACACTGTGAAGGCACGGGACGCCACCACATCGTTAATTTTACAACCGTCAATTTTCTTGTGTAAATTTCCCCTCAAGTTCTTTTAAATTCTCCAGGAAAAAAAAAAAGAGGGGACGTCACAGTGAATTAGATGGGGCGCCTGGGTGGCTAAGTCGGTTAAGTGTCCGACTTCAGCTCAGGTCATGATCTCACGGTTTGTGGGTTCGAGCCCTGCGTTGGGCTCTGTGCTGACAGCTCAGACTGGAGCCTGCTTCGGATTCTGTGTCTCCCTCTCTCTCTGCCCCTCCCCTACTCATGCTCTCTCTCAAAAATAAATAAACATTAAAATAAAAACATTTTTAAAAAAGAGTAAAAGGGAATTAGAGACAGAGTCACAGAAAGAAGTAAAAAGAAAAGGAGGCAGGTCCAGAGCATACAGGTACGTACGCTTACGTGTATACCACTTGAAATGGGAATTGAAATAGAAAGCAAGGTTCCCAGCCCCTTCCCAGCCTGTGAACAGCAGAGCACCCCCTACTCCGACGTATAATAATAGTGCTGTCTCTAGAGAGTGGGGTTCTGGGAGATCTTTTTCTCCTTATTTCACTAATTACATACAATGAATATTATTCCTTTTATAATCAGAATAAAAAATACAAACTTTCTAAGAAATGAAAAGAAAGGTGGGCATCTCCATGGGTGTTTTTTTTTAATTATTATTTTTTAATGTTTATTTTTGAGAGAGAGAGAGAGACAGAGTGTGAGCAGAGGAAGGGCAGAGAGAGAGGGAGACACAGAATCTGAAACAGGCTCCAGGCTCCTAGCTGTCGGCACAGAGCCCGATGCAGGGCTGAAACTCACGGACTGTGACATCATGACCTGAGCCGAAGGTGGGCACTTAACGCCCTGAGCCACCCAGGTGCCCCTCCATGGGTGTTTAGATGACAGAGGGGAAAGCAGCTTTGCTGGTGGGTCTGAAGGGGCCCAAGTGACCCCAGATGATGAGGTTCCCAGGACAGGCAGGGACCCCTCCGGGACCCCTCCAGGATGCCCCTGGGGCCCTCAGGGAAAACACTGGACTTACGCGTGAGGTCAGGCAGGAGCCAGGCATTGCAGTTGACCTGGTAGAGTAGAATGTCACTGCTGAACTCATCAGGGTCTGAGCGTCCCCCAAGGACCACCATGGTGTCCCCTAGCAGGGCTGCGGCGTGGAAAAGCCGGGGGCGTGGCTGTTGGGGTGATCCACAGGATGGCTGGTCAGGACCACACTCCTCTGCTTTTTAGCTCCCTCTCAGCCCACCCACCACCCTGAATCCCATACCTCAGCCCCCAGCAGCCCACCCAACCCCTAATTTCCTTCAAATCTCAGCTCCTTCCTCCAGGAAACCTCCCTCACTCTACAGAGCAGCCCCCGGGGCCATCTCCCTTCCCCAAACTCCCCAAACCCCCATGCCCTGTTCCTCGGGAACATGGCACAGGCTGCCTGAGATGTGACCTTGCCAGCTGGGCTGGGGGCACCCTGGGGGTGAGGCTCAGGCCCCAAAAAGGGCTTGGAAATGTTTGCAGATCGAACACTCAGTTCATCCAGCACATCCAGGGTCTGCCTTCTCCCACACACTCTCTCCTTTGGCCTTGAATGCCGGAGGTTCAAGTAGCCTCAGTCCCAGGTTTTTTGGACAGGGAGGCTGGGAAGTGAAGGGACCTGCCAGGGCCACACCAAGAGAGGGGCGGCACTGGGGCAGACCCCAGGCCTTTGACCTTCTGGTCTAGAATTCTTCCCTCCCAGTGGGTGTAGGAGAAGGGGAGACGTGGGGCGCCACAGGCCAGTCTAGGGGACTGGAAAGGAGGGGAGGAGGAACCCAAGCCTGAGCCAAGCCCTGGGACACTGAGAAAGGGGGGGCCCTAAACCCAGCTGTGTCCACCTCTTTTTCTGACCTTTGCCCCCTGGGAAGGGGCCAGCAGGCTCCAGGTGCGGTCAGGACAGTGCAGGGAGTAGAGCTCGGGGGACGGGGCTGCCAGCTCGACATGGAAGCGGAAACCCCCAAACACGTAGAGGGAGTCAGTGGCCTCGTGGTACACAGCAGAGTGACCATAGAGACCTGGGGGAGGTGGGATGAGTAAGCAGAGACTGGGGGGAAGGGCTGGTGATTAGGAATGTCCCCCCACACCTCCCTCAGCTCCCCTTCTTGTGACTACACCACCTAGGGGCTCTTCTCAACCCCTGCTTCCCCCTTCGGCTTGAAAGGACAACCACTAGAGACCCCGGGGCAAAAGAAGAGAGGGAGACAGGGTGACCTGGACGTCCTAGAGGACAGTGAGAGACAGGAGGAGGAGAGATAGGAAAAGGAGAATACCTGAGGGGCAGTGACCTAGGGCCCGGGAGAGGAACATGGCAGCCCACTGTCACAAGGCAGGAGGTGGGCAGCTTATCATGGGCTAAAGAGAGAGACTGAACTTGTCAAGATTTGGTCTGAGAATCTCATGGGTGTGGGGGGAAGACAGGAAGACAACCAGCCATAAGGGGCAGTGACCATAGGCTGCGGCAGTGGACAGAGGGGCCACACGGAGCCCTGGATGGCCAGGCTTCCAAGGGGCCACACCCTTCCCGTCCCCAGCCCGACCTGTGGGGGGTGTCCCGCTCTGGGCTCCGGACACCCAGGTGCCAGTCACCAGCTGGTACTCAAACAGCTGCTGGTTGAAGCCATTTTCGGGAGAGTAACCCCCCACCAGGAGCAGGGACAGGCCTCGGCGGGCAGTAAGGGTGTGGCCGGCAACTGCCGGCAACTCCACAGTCTGAGGAACCTGGGGGACAAAGGCAGAGGTCACCAGGGAGCTGGGGGTTAGGGGTCATCTTCCAAGTAGAAGTAAGCCTCCGAACTCCTGACACTCCCCTTGAACTGATAAGGAGATGGTGAGCCGCCCAGGGCTGGTCGGACCCCAAGCTTCCAACCTGCCCTGGTCCCAGCAGGTGTGTAGTAGGCGTCTAGCCATTTCTAGCTGCTCGGGGTCACCGATCCAGGTAGGAGCAGCGTGTGTTCCTTCCGGAAGCCCTTGCTCTTGCCCTCTCTCACTCTGGCTGTGGGAGGCAGACTGTACCCGCCCCACAGTGGGCTGTGTCCCCGCCTAGCGGGCAAGAGGATTACACCCGCTTGACCACGGACTGGGTTGGGAATACAGTGTGACCCAGGATGGCCAATAAACTTCAGCTTTGGGCCTCGTGCTGGAGCCCGGGGGACGGGGGCAGTGGAGGAAGCTCCCTCATCTGGGGGTGAAAGGGCAGGGGCAGCTCTGGTCATCCCTGCTGGAGACGGACCGTGGGCGCTGGAGGAAGGGACATGGGCCCACCTTCTCCTGCCGCCACTGCAGGGTGGTGAGGTTGAGCACCCAGAAGTCTCGAGTGACACCCCCTGCCGTGAGTCCCCCCAGAAGGTACATGGCGCCACGGCCGGCAGACACGTAGGCAGCCGCGTGGAAGGAGCGAGGGGAGGGGCCCGGGCCCCCATCCTCGGCCCCGGCCAGCATCTGCGTCCACCGTCGCTCACTCACGGAGTACCTGGCCCCAAGGTGCAAAATCGAAGTCTTAACTATAGTCATCCCAGCATCCTCTGGGGTGACCCCCCCCCAACACACGGGTATCCCAACATCCCCTAGGGTGACCTCCTATCATCTCACCATCCCACCCACCAGGGTAGCATCACCCAAAAAAGTATCCCAGACCCTGAGGTGAGTCTCCTGTGACAAGTGCCCCAGCATCTTTTGGGATGTCCGCCTGCGGAGGGTTTTTCTGTTTTTGTTTTCACACCGGGTGTTTGTATCTACGCCGGAAGGGACTCTTATGTGACAGACGTGCATTCACCCCCCAGAAGCAGCCCTCACCTGTACAGGTTTCCTAGCAGCCCCTGGGGCAGGCCCAGGCCCCCAAACATCCACAAGGTGGCGTCAGGTCCCTCCACCATGGTGTGCCCCAAGCGGTGTAGGAATCTGCTAGCAGTGTCCTGGGGGTGGAGGTGGGGACAGGAGGGGTCAGGCTGGTGTCACTACACAGCACCAGGCTGGGTGTGGGAGCTGGGGGCTGGTCCCAGGAATGGGGGGGCAGTGGGGAGCGATGATCCAGGAGGAAGGCTGGGTCGCACCTCCTTGGAGGAGCGGCATCCACAACTCACGGCTGAGAGGCGGCTGTCCATGAGGGTCTCCCAGACCAGCTGCCCACCATCCAGCTTTGTGGCACAGTCAGGGCCCCCGAAGCCCTCGGCACAGATGCACACACCCAGGCTCTGAGGGAGAACAGAAGGGGCCTCAGAGGGAGCCCCGACCACCACCCCTGTCCCACCCCTGCCCCCACCATACCTGGTTACAAGTCCCCGCCCCGCTCTGGGCGTTACAGTTCTCAGGACACAGAGCCATGTGGCAGTGAGGCCCAGCCCAGCCCTGAGGACAGCGGCAGAGTCCGGCACCTGCGGCCCCGTCCTGGGCCACGCACTCCTGGGGGACAGGGCAGCTCCCCGGGCCCCCTGACCCACAGCGGGCAGAGCCCACCGAAGCGTTGAAGCCCCAGGATGAGGAGCCATTGGCCTCCCAGTGCAGGACAAGCAGGCCTGTTGGGGGAGAGGACAGAGGCCTGTGGCAGGGCCGGGCTCCAGGCGGCTGCGCTGCCCCCAGGTTTAGAGAAAAACCAGTGAAACTGGGCACGGGAGGGAGGCACTCCTTATTGCTTACAATCGCCGCCACGCTTGGCTGCTATGCACCCTGCACACTCTCTCCTTCATCCAACCCACCGAATTCCGATCCCAACCGCCACCAGCAAGCCCTGAACCCTCCACAGCTCCCTACAGCTCTGACCTAAGACCGAATCTCCTTACGGAATAGATCAGGGGTGGGGGAGAGGGGCTGGGATTCCTTATGCTGTAAATAATGCCTCATGGCGCCTGGTGGCTCAGTCGGTTAAGCGTCCAACTCTTGGTTTCCACTCAGCTCATGATCTCACGGTTCGTAAGTCTGAGCCCCGCACTGGGCTCTGTGCTGACAGTGTGGAGCCTGCTTGAGATTCTCTCTCTCCCTCTCTCTCTCTCTCTCTGCCCCTTCCCTATGTATGCGCATGCCTTCTTCCTTTCTCTCTCAAAATTAATAAACTTTAAAATAAATAATAATAATAATAATGCCTCAATAAAGTCAATAGTGGAGATGATGTACACCCTCTGACCTCAAGGTCTCCTACGCTCCCAGCCCTCTGTGCTCTAGCCGGGCAGGCCCCCTTTCCTGTCTTTCAGGGCCTGGGCACCTTGCTGTTCTGGCCTTGAGAACCTGGAGAAGAGCCTGCTTCCCTCCCCCACACCGCCCCCTTCAGGCCTCAAATGAAATCTCACCTCTTAAAAAAAAGCCCTCCCCAACCCTCCAGACAAGTCAGGTGCAGGCTCCTTACAGCTTCCTCTCATTCCTTAGCAAAGGTGTCACTATTCTGACTAAAATGTGTTGATGC
>PJEM01013945.1:0-37875 GCA_004023845.1 Helogale parvula
TGCTCGGGACGGGGACACGCACTGCAAGCATGCGTGTGAGGCCCTGGACTCCCCCAGTGCCCCCAGCCCGGGCTGCACCCGCGGGCCCCTCTCGTGCCTCCCTCTGGCCTGAGGGCTCCCAGGGAGCGGTCCTCCTGTCACCCTCTAGGCGGCCTGGATGTGCCCAGACGTCCCAGCCATGGCTTCGATCCGCAAACCCACACCTGCCTCGACCCTTCGGCGGGCGTGGAGTCTGACCCACTTGTACTGATCGAGTCTCCCTCTGAGGCCGGGCCTGTCATCTGGGTCCCTGCTGTGGTCCCTGCCGGGCCAGCCCAGAGAAGGGACTCTCAGACCCAATGAAGTGACACAGGAGTAAGTGGATGTCCCCTGAGGGACAGGGAAGCGGGGAGGAGCAGGGGTGCAGGGTTCCTGGAAGCCCCGAGGCCACGATGTCCCAATTCCACCAGACAGAGGGTCCCGGGGCCGCCTCTGGGAGGGCAGGAGACGGACGGGGTGAGCGGAGCTGCTGAGGCCAGGGTGCCGCCAGGGCCCCCCTTCAACATCCAGGCAGAGGGTGGCGGTCACCCCTCTCAGGGGACCTGGGAGTTGCGTGGAGGCTTGTTCTGAAGCCTGGGCACCGTTGTCACCCCCGGCCCAGGCCCTGCTTCCTCTCACACCTGCGGCCCAGGGGCTCCAAGCTACCGCTGCTCCCTCCCCTGTGGCCTGCGGGCTCCTCAGATGCACCGCCACAGCCAGGACCCCCAGGAGAGGGACAGAGTTGTGAGGCTTCTGATTCTCACGGTTCCCCGACCCCTTCCTCCGCCACCCCCTCCAGCGCCCCCAGGCCTGCAGCCCAGCGGCTCCCAGAGAAGCCTGGCCTGACGGGGGCCCGGGCACCGGCCAGCCCGGCTGACCGCACTCGGGGGGCCTGGGCTCGGCGCTCCCGCCCAGCGGGCGCAGGCCAGCTCGGGCCAGAGGGGCTTTCCCCGAATGGCTGTTTTCCCAGGAGAGGAGCTGTCTCTAAACACAGAAGACGTGCGCCTCCTGCAACGGGCTCCTGTTCTCCAGCCTGTTTATCCTGGGGGAGAACCGGAAAGAAGGAAGGGGGTGGGGTGCGGGAGGACAGAATGAAAGAGAAACGGAGAGGACGGGAAGGAGAAGAAAACAGAAGAAAGTGAAACAAGTCCGGGGCGTCAGTGCTGCGGAGAAACCGGGTGGGACGCAGCTGCCCCGGACGGCGAGCGCCGGCGGCCGAGCCCGACCCTGGCTCTCGGGTGCTGGGCTCCGGAGGCCCCGGTGCCGCAGGGGGAGGGGAGGGCAGAGCGCAGCTCCCTGCCTGCCACCACTTCCTCGAAAAGACAGCGCCTGAGCCAGGCGACCTGGTCTGGCCCTCGATCTTGCTTCCTCCGCCGGGAGGAGGACTCCCAAGTGGCTCCTCCGGCAGCAACAGTGAAAACTCAGGTGTCCTCGGCGAGGAGTGGCCAGCAGAGCCCCTGCTGTGCGCCAGCGGACACACCGGCCGCTGGCGATCTTCTCGAGTCCTCGGGGTCCCCGTCCAGAAGCTGACTGGGCCGTGGGGGGCTGGCGGCCCCGAGCGCTGCAGCCTCCTCCCCGCCCGCCCGGTCCTGGAGTTCACTCCTGCGCCCCGTTTCCACTGCTCTCCCCGGGGTGGGGGGTTCGCTCAAACCCCCACGGACACCCAGCCTTCTGCTACAAGTTTTATTCTAAGGCAGATGGAGACAAGACGAACCTGAACCCTGCGCTCTCAAGGCGGGGCAGCCGCCCCAACCCGGGAGGCCCTTTGCTGTCTCCAACCCGCAAAGCCGCCGCGCTGCGCCCGGGGAACCCTGCCGCTGGCGGCGGCAGGAGAGCGTCCTTCTGACCGTGCAAACCGCCGGCCTTCACTTGCCTGGGTCCCACTGCGAAGGGCGGGAAGAGTCAGCGAGGTCCTGCAACTGCCCAGCACCCTTTAGGGCGACCTTTCTGGAGGTCCCGCTATTCTTGGGTCCAGGCCTTGCCCTTTAGAAGACCGAGGCCAGGCCACCCCTCAGGCGGGAGACTGTGGGCTCAGAAGGACTGGGAACGAACAAGTACTTGCCACGGCTCGCACGTGGAGTCACAGCAAGGCCCTTCTCAGGCCCCACGCCCCCGCCCCGCCTGGGGGCGCCTTCCTCCCCACCAGGCCCCCCCCCGGAGGGCGAGGGGGCAGCGCTCAGCCTCTCAGGTCCGCCCAGGCGGGTGGCCCACAGCTAAGGCAGGGCTCTGTTCAGGGACCTCCTTTCCTTTCCATTCAGGGAGAAATATGGCAAAAATGAAAGCCACAAAAAAACAACCAGGCTCCAGTGACTTTTGAATCTAAATGGGTTTATTTTGTTTTTCTCTTTCCCTCTCCTCAGTTTCGTAGCAAATGAAAAAATGATCCAACAAAACCCAACAACACAAGAAAACTTTCAACGACTTAGGGCGTCTCTGCTCAGGGGGCTGGGCAGGAGCAGACCCGGCAGGAGCGCAGGACCCTCTGGAGTCCAGGGGCCGGCCGGGCAGGGATCAGACGGCCAGCGGCCCCTCTCCCCCCAGTCCGCTGGCTAGTCCAAAAAGCCAGTGGGGATTTTTAAGAGTCCACAAACAAAACGAAACACAACTTAAATTAAAATAAAAACACTTTCATCACTCGCCCCCATGCGGGGAGGTTCAGGCTAAAACCTCCTCTTTAAAAAAAAATTTTTTTTTTGCTAGAAATACTGTGCATTACTTTTGCTTCTCTTTCACTTCTCTTGAAGATTAAAATAAGATATATTTCCCCAAGAGTCATAAATACGATCTGGTGCATAGAGAAATAGCAGCAGGGGGTCCGGGCCAGCCCCCACCCGCGGAGCGCGGCGACCCCCACCCCCCTCCCCCCGTGAGCACTGTAGGGCAGCAGGACTGAACACGGCATAGATAAGATTTCTTGGCTTCAATCTCTAGGGGACGCCGGGGGCAGGGTGGGGGGCAGGCGGGCAGGAGGGCAGGCAGGGACCGGACCCCTCCGAGCGAGCGAGCGGCACATGCTGGGACACGCGGACTTCCGAGGGCGGACCCCGGCCGGGAACGAGGGCGCTTCCTCCGGGGTTTCCTTTCCTAATCACCGAGCAAAATAGATACTACGAAAATGAGATCGCTTTAAAAAGGAGTAAAAAAGGGCAAGGAGAGTGAGGGGCAAGAACCAGGCGGGAGGGAGGGGCGAGCAGGGCGGCGTCCGGCGGAGAAGCGCGCCCGGCGTCTGTACAGGCGGCCGCCGGGGAGGAAGTTCGATCCGGCTCAACTTTCCTGGGAATCCCCGCGCCCCGCGCCCCGCGCGCGGAGCGGCCGTGGGCCGCGCGGCGAGAGGGGGGCCTCCGGGCCGGCGCCTGCGGACGCGGCCGCGGGGCGCGCGGGGCCTGCCCGGGCGCGGGGTCCGAGCCTCCGGCCGGCGGCGGCGCGGGCTCGGGTCGGGCGCTCACAGGAAGAAGTCGGGGGCGCCCTTGGCCGCGCCGGGCCCGGCCTGCGGCGGCGAGGACTCCCGCGGGAAGCCGGCCCCGCCCGCGCCCCCGGGGCCGCCCCGGCCCGCCAGCTTCTCGTATTTCTCCTTGTACAGGTCCCGCTCCTTGGCCAGGCGCCCCACCTCCAGCTTCAGCTGCTCCACCTGGCTCTGGAGCTGGCACTTCTCGCTCTCCAGAATGTGCCGCTGCTGCACGCGCTTGAAGCGGCACGACTGCGCGTAGCCGCGGTTCTTGAGGGTGCGCCGCTTCTGCTTCAGCCGGATGACCTCCTCCTTACTGAAGCCGCGGAGCTGCCG
The DNA here is from genome assembly GCA_004023845.1 of Helogale parvula. Taxonomy (NCBI): domain Eukaryota; kingdom Metazoa; phylum Chordata; class Mammalia; order Carnivora; family Herpestidae; genus Helogale; species Helogale parvula. The sequence goes on from PJEM01013945.1 coordinate 3,800, forward strand.
GTTCAGCTCGCGCACCGACATGGACACCAGCTGGTCGTCGGAGAAGCGCTCCTCCAGGCGCACGTGGCCCGCGCCGCCGCCGCCGTGGCCCGCGCCCGAGTGGTGGCCCGCGCCGGCGTGGTGGTGGTGGTGGTGGTGGTGGTGGTGGTGGTGCGCGGCGTGGTGGTGGCCGGCGCCCATGTCGTCCCCGCCGCCGCCGCCGCCGCCCGCGAAGCCCTGGCCCCGGAAGGCCTCGTAGGCCGCAGCGGTCGCCGGGTGGTGCGCGCCGTGGTGCCCGGCGTGGTGGCCGCTGCCGATGAGCGCCTCCACCGCGTCCTCGGGCGTCAGGTTGAGCGCCTCGGGGTTGAGGTGGTGCTGGTAGCCGCTCATCCAGTACAGATCCTCCAGCGCCGGCTTCCCCGAGGCGCCCCCGACGGCGCCCGGGCCCCCGCTCGTAGACCCCGGAGCGGTCCCGGCCGGCGCCCCGCCGCCGCCGCCGGTGCCCGGGCTGGGCGCGCAGAAGCTGGGCGAGGAGGGCACGGAGGAGCAGGGCGTGCTGAGCGGCGTCGAGGACAGCGAGCCGGGCGGCAGGCGGTGGCAGAAGCGCTCGGCCTCGGGCGGCTCCTTCTTCACCTCGAACTTCATCAGGTCGAAGTCGTTCACGTATTCGATGGCCAGCGGGCTGCTGGGCAGCTCGGCGCCCATCGCCAGCTCCGCGGCCATCGCCCGGGGCCCAGGCCCCGCCGCCGCGCCCGGCTGCGCCCCGACGGGAGGTCGGGGGTGGGGGGGGAGCCGCGGGCCTCTCCCCCCACCCCTTCACTCCCACAGGCTGCGGGGCTCGGCGGGGGTGGCGCCCAGGCGCGCGGGGAAAAGTTTCGCTCGGCCAACTTAGGGGCGGCCGCTGGGGACGCCGCCGGTCAGGGCTCCTGGGCGGCCCCGGCCGCACCCCGGGGCGGGGTGGCGCAGGCCGGCCGCGCTCTCCGTCCCCGCGTCGGCGGCCGGGCGGGTGGCGGAGCGGTTGGCTGTGCGGCCGCCGCCTCGGGCTGCTGGGGCTCCCCGCGCTCCGCCCGCGTACAACCGGCCCCGCCTCCACGGCTGAGCGCCGCGCCGCGCGCTCCCCTTTATAGAGCAGGGCATTTGGTCCCGCCTCCCTGGGAGGGGCGCGAGCCTTCAGGCCAATCGGAACCCCAGACCCGCCGCCCTCATTTGCCTATCCCCATGGCAACCGGGAGCCCAGCTGTCAATCTCCTGCGGGGAACAGCTGTGGGAAGGGGGGTGTTGACGGGCCGCGGGCTAGAGGAGGGGGCAGGGCCCTCTGGTGGCCGCCGCGGGACACTGCACACGCAGAGGGCGCGGGGCCGAGGGGTGCGGAGAACGCGGAGCGCGGGCCGCGCGGGGCCCGGCCTGTGGCCTCCAGGGCCTCTTAGCCGCGACAGGGAGGCCGGAGAGTCTCGGGGAGCAGTCGGAGCCCCTCGGTGCCGCCCCACGGGCCGTGACCCCGCAGTCCCGATAGCGTGGCGGCGCCTGGACCTTCCGGCCTGCCGACACCGGTGCCCCTGCGCGGCCGGGTCGGGCGCGGCGAGGGGAGTGCCGGCTATTTTTAGCCCCGCGGTTAGGGCGGGTTCAGGAATCTAGTCAACAAAGCTGCAGGCATTTCAGGCGGATCCACCGCGGGACGCCCGGCTCCCAGGGTGCGCGGCGCAGGTGCGGAGGGAGAAGCGCGCGGGCCCTCAGCGCAGGTGCGTCTGGCTGCCCCCGGCTGTGGGGCTGTGCGCGCCCCCAGAGCACGGGGAGGTCCTTGCACACGCACCGTACCACGGCGTGACCGAGAACGGTCCGTCCCCTCCACCCCCACATTGCGACACTGCTGTTACAGGACCTTCACAATTAACAAATTCAGTCTTAAGTATAGCCATCTATGCATAGAAAACATTCTGGAAGGACCTGGGCAGGGGATCACCAGGGCAGCTTGCTTTTTTAGGTTAACAGGCATAAATGTGTATTATTTTATACTAACAAAAAGTCATGCAGTTGGGAGTGAAACCCCACTACCTAAGATGTCACGGGGTGGCCCATCCCCACTGAGCCCAAAGGGCACCGGTCACCCCTTCCTCTTGCCCCCCAGGCAGGGCCAGGCGGTGGGCGAGGGCCCTCCCTTCACTGCAGGGCTGGGTCAGCCAGTGGCTGGGCGCTGGGCTCCGTGCTGCACGGTTTGCCAGATGCCCTGAGGGTTTGGAGCTCTCTTTAAAGCCCCCCCTCCCCCCCGGTGTTTAGAGGGAGGCCCACACTCAGCTCCAAGTCAAGGTAAGTGGGGACAGTGCTCCCCACATCCAGCCCCCAAACGGGATGTCTAAGGATGCTGGGCCCTTGAACACAGATCAGACCCCTTCACAAGGTGTGGCTCTGTCATTCCTGTCCCCAGCCATTCACTCACTGCCCTGGGGAAGAGGCGTCTGGGGCCGAACAGGGCACCTATGTCTCTGACTGGCTTAGGCACTGGGCAAGCTCCCCGGCCCTGGACGTGGCCTTGGCTTAGACTAGCTTTCTAGAAGTCTTTCGGGCCAGCAGGCCTGCCCCCAGCTCTTGCCTGCTCCCGAGGCTCTTAGGCCTCTCTGTCTGCCCCCTGACCTCTGTGTGGCCTCGGCGGAGGCCTCTTCCCGCTGGTTAGTCACAGTCAGGCCGGGTGGGGACCTGCACACCGGCTCTGGAGGGCTCACGCCTGCAGGTGCTGGCAGAGAGGGTGTGATGGGCTTCTCAGCCCAGGGAAGGTGCCGGCCTCTCCTGCCCAGGTAGCAGTTCCCACGCTCCTCCCTCCTCCCCCGTCCTCGGTACCAGGAGGCACTCACAGCCGGGCTGGGAGCCAGTCCCTGAGGACCCAGGCCCAGCCTCCCACCTGTGACGGAAAAAGCAGCCGGGCGCGCTGTGCACCCTCAGCCTTGGGGACCCACCAGCACAGCGCTGTCCTCTCGGCAACTTCAACTGCCTGTCGGTAGCTGGGAGAGGAGACGCCAGTGCCCTGTGGCTCCCGGAAAGGCTCTTCTCTGCCCGACCTGCCCCTCCGTGCCCTCCCGGGGCCTCACACCCACCACCCATGAGGGCTTGAGGCGGTGGGTGCCGCAGGGACCACCCCGTCGCTCGTCATAAATGCACCCCAGGGGCGCCTGGGGGGCTCAGCCCGACTCTTCATTTCAGCTCAGGTCATGATCTTGTGGTTTATGGGATCAAGCACTGCATCAGGCTCTTAGGATTCTCGCTCTCTCTCCCTCTCTCTTGGCCCCTCCCATGTTCTCTCTTTCTCTCAAAATAAATACATAAACTTAGAATAAACGTTACCCTACAACTCTGAGCACCCGCTGGATTGCCCCCCCACCCGGAAGGCGGCCCGGAGACCCCTGGTCGGAAGTAAGCCCACTGAAGCGTGCGGACACAGGCACTTCCCACTACATTCGTGGGTTCGACCCGGGGCTGGTGTCTGGACACGGGGGGCTGGGAGCACTGGTAGCACCCTTGGGCTCACGCCTGGCAGGGCAGGGCGGCCTCGGCTGGCAGGGCTCCCGCGAGGTGTCCACACCGGCCGCCCAGCGGGCTGGCGGGGCTTCCTCAGAGCGCGGAGGCTGCTGCCCCGAGGGCCCAAGCGAGCCAGGGGGACGTGCCGGGCGCGTCTGTGAATCCCTCACTGCATGGCTGAGGGGTGGCAGCGGCCTGTCCGCAGCCGAGGGGAGGGACAGATGTCACGACTGTCCGGCAGGCCGTGGAGAGATCCCTATGCCTTGTGTGTGTCCGCAGATCAGCCACACGGTAACACTGCTGGGAACAAACCTCTCCACGTCTGGTCGCTTAGCCCACGTCTCCCGCGTCTGTGCTCCGGGTCCCGCAGGGCTCGGTCGGGGCTCACGCCAGGTCCCTCCGTGGACAGACCACGGCAGCTCAGTCGGTTGGCAGCAGGACCATTCCCTGGAGCCTGAGGAACCCAGGCCCGGCTTCTTGCTGCCCCGGAAGCCGGTGGGCACCCTGGGCTCCCCTGACCCCAAAGCAGCTCCTGCTCGGCCAGGAGGAGAGCCCTGGGAGACTTACAGCATCCGCATCAGGCGACAGGTCAGCTGGGTTCTGGGGTCAGACTCGTGTCCCAGCTCCGCCCCTCAGGGGGAGGGGCCAGGTGGGGGGGGCGCAGGTGCGAGGCCAGCCTGGAGCCCCGGTGGTGGCAGGGGGACAGGGCCACCTGATGCCCCCCCCCCAGCACCTCACCTGCTGGCAGGAAGCCTGTCCTGTACCACGTGGGCCTCGCGGGGCTCCAGATCCTTGATGTCTGGATCCCACAGAAAGTGCCAGTTGGACGGGTCATTTCTGTCCTGCCCCCACTGCTCAACCCGGGACAGGGTCTCATCCCCCTCCCCTCTCTTACACGGCTGTGGCGGCAGGGTGGGTGTCCTTTGTACTTAAAATGAGCCCGCTGTGTGCCAGCCAGGCACCACTGGGGGGCACACTCAGCAAGGTGGCAGGCGCCTCCTTGGGGAGGGGCTCCAGGCTGGGACACCCACCCAATCAGGGGCGCTCTCCTCGTCGGTTCCCCCAGTTCCCAGGTGAGGTCAGGCCCACTCCGCCCCAGTCCACGCCTCTTCTTCGTGGTCCCCACTTTAGGCACCTCACTGCACCCTGAGACTGAAGACCCCAGACAGATGACCAGACACGACCCCCCCCATTAGAGCCAAGACATGGCCCACGGCTCTGAGATCTCCTCCAAAGCCCACCTCTCCGGGGCCCACCCGTCACCTCCAGGTCAGAGGGCCCACCAGCCCACGCCACCGCTGCCCGCGGGACTCCAGCCAGCAAGCCGAGGGTCAGCCGGTATGAGGGGCCCAGGGCAGGGACAGGTGGCCCTCGTGGGGCCGGTCTCTGCCAGGCCATGCACCCTGCCGTGCCAGGGCAGTCCCTGGGAGGGCATGGGCCCGTGGCAAGGTGGTAGTCCGTGCCCTCAGCTGGCACCCTGCTTTGTCTGGCTCGGTGGAGGCGGCGGTGGGAGTGACCAGCATCGTCATCCCCGAAGGGCTCGTGGGCCTGTAGCCCCAAGTGACCATGGCACTCAGCTCCGAGAAAGGCCCCTCACCAGGCAGAGCCTGAGGCTGACCAGGTCCCCGAGTGGGTCCCAGGGAGTGTGGGGGAGCTGGGCCCGGCCCAGAACAGGACAGCCACTGGCCAGCCATCTCCTGCTTCCTGGAGTGCCCAGCCCTTGCAGACCCTTCTGCACTGGCGCCTGGCCGTCAGACCAGCTGCTCCAGGTTGGCCGGCCACACAGTGGGGCAGGGGGCCGGGGTGGCGGGCCACCGTTACCACCAGGCAGTGCTGGGCCATGTAGCTCTGCGCAGGGGGAGCGGGCGGGGGGAGTGCACCGGCTACGAGCTGGGGATCACGCGTCACCCTTGTTTATGTGAAGTGAAGTGCAGGGCGGCAGGGAGGGGGCGAGGGTCTGGGGCGGCCACAGCTCAGGTCGGGCTGGACCAAAAACCCTGTGTCCATTCGTCTGTCCATCTATCTGTCCATCTGTCTGGGAGAGGAGGGAGAATTTCTCCCCAGGCCCCTCCTTTCATCAAAGTTCAACCTTGTGGGGAGGTCACGGTGGGCGCCAAGGGGGCAGCCTGAGGGAGGAGGGGCAGGAGGCTGCGGCACCCCGGCTGGGCCGCCCCAGGCCGCAGCCCCCAGTTCTGTGCCCCCCCCCCCCCCCCCCCCCCCCCCCCCCCCCCCCCCCCCCCCCCCCCCCCCCCCCCCCCCCCCCCCCCCCCCCCGCCGGTGCTGAGCCCAGCTCTGCAGTCCTGTCACCTGCCAGCTCCCAAGCAAGGGCCTGGGCCGAGGCCGACTCGGCTGGACCCTGAAGGCTTGGGCTGAGGCGGAGAGCCGGCCCACAGCGGGACTCCCTCCCGGCCACGTGTGACCCTGGAATCCACCCTCCTGCGGAATCGGCTGCCGCAGGGCCCAGGGCCCTGGAGACAGGGACGTGGGGTCCCAGGGACGGAGAACTTTTGCTCCACCTGACAGACCAGGCGCCTTGCCCTGAACCAGCCTGGTCCTCACCGCCTTTGGGGCTGGCACGGGGACGCCACCCCTCACAGACAGGGACTGGCGGAGAGCAGCCCCCACCCCCTCCCCTCCCGGTCCGCACCACTGCCCCGCGGGGCGGAGCGTCTGCCCGGCGAGGCCTGGCGGGGCCCCTCAGGAGCCCTCAAGGACGCGGGGTGGACAGGGGCCTGACAGGTGCCCGTGCTGGCGGCCCTCATGAGCCAGACGGGGCTGCTCCCGCTGCAAGCCCCGGCCCAGGGGGCCGGGCGGCCAGCACTCGGGCAGCAGGCCCAGCTCCAGGCTGAGGTGCGAGCGGAGTCAGTGGCGGACAGAGGCAGGAGCGAGGCGGCCGGCCCGGGAGCGGCCGGGGAGGAGCCCGGGGAAGCGCCCCGAACGGCTCTGTGCCCCTCAGTCCTCCTCAGACCAGACTCTACCCCAGGCCCTTGAACTGGGACTACGAGCCCCAGCCCGGCGGCCCCACTCCCTCCAGAAGCCGTGGGAGGGGTGAGCCTGGCCGAGCTGGGCCTGCCCTCCAGCGCCTGCCTTGGCCCTGCCACTGTCCCCAGACACCCAGAGGGGCCGGGGGTGGGGGGGACCTGGGCTGGGGGGCCCCAGGCCCCAGGCTGTTGCATCCAACGCGTCCTTCCCCGAGGTTCCCTCCTGGGCCTCTCCTCACCACAGATCACACTGGCTTGGCCGCAGGGGCCAGGCTGTCCCTGACCCTCTAGGCCATTTCAGGGAGGTGGAGAGAAGGGCTGGCATTCCTACCCAAGGCCTTGTAGCTGCCAGGAGTCTGCGGTCAGCCTCTCAAAACCCAGGCCCCAGGTGCCCATGCAGGGGGCACCTCTGGCGTGCGGGCACTGTGCCCGCCTGAGCTGGGGCAGCAAGGCTGGGTGGTGGTGTGGAGGCAGCCGGAAGACACAGGCAGACACAGGACAGAGCCTTTATTGCTGAACACACCCCCTGGGGGGTCCCGGGGGGAGGCCTAGGGGTGCGCTGTGTGGCTGCCGCCCCCACAGCGGGCACAGGCCCTGCGGGGAGCCTTGCCTGGCACCCCCCTGTGCTGGGGGTTGGGGCACATCCTGGGTGTGAAGCTGAGGACCCAGGGATGGGAAGGTGAGTGTGCAGGGGGGCGGGCAGGGCAGCCTGGGAGCAGGAGGTGCGCCCCTGGGCACGCCCTGGTCACGGAAGTCTGAGAGCCAGGGGGGCAGAGCAGTGACCCTGGGGCCCCAGGGTGGGGCTTGATGGCAGGTGGCCCCTCCTCTGGGGCTGCAGCAGGTGGAGCCTCCTTCCTTTCCAAGAGCGAGGGGCTGAGGTGGGCGGGGTCCCCAGGGCCTCACAGCCGAGGTTTGATGTGCAGAGTTTTCCCTGTTCCGAGAAGGGCAAAGGTCAGGTGCCAGGAGCCCCCACCCCCCAGGCCAGGGAGGAAGGCCCCTTGAGCCACAGCCTCTGAGTCAGGATAGGTGGGACTCCATCAAGCCCCGGCCCGCACAGTGGGGGTGGGGCGGTAAACCACCTGGAAAGTGGCTCTGATCAGGTCCCTGCCTTCCCTGGGGGTCCAGCAGCCCAAAGGCGGTGGGCCGGCCCGGCCACAGGCTGGAGCCACACGCACACGTGGTGGCTGCACTGTGCCTTCAACCTCAAAAGCCACACGTGGGAGCAGTTGGCTGAGTCAGGGGTGAGGGGTGCAGTGACGGGGCCTGGGGGCGGGAGGGCCAGGGAGGGAGGGGCTGCCGTCTGGTGGGCAGGGAGGTCTTCCTCCAGGAAAGTCATGGGGGTCCCTGCCCTGTGTGCCTGGCACTCACTGGGAGTCCTGTTAGGAGTGCTCTGGCCACGGCTCAGGCTGGCGTCCCCGCGGCCCATGGGCGCCTCCACGTGGCTGCCCACGGACACAGCACCATCGACGTGCTGCCTCCTGGGCCTGGCCCTCCAGCTCCCCTCCAGCTCCCCTCCAGCTCCCCTCCAGCTCCCCTCCAGCTCCCGGCCTGGCCAGGGCGGGGTAGGCCTCCGAGGCCAGGGGAGGTCCGCGGCCTCTCCCGGGCCTCGCGCACCTGCCGGCCTCCACTGGCACTGGGCTTGGCTGCCTCGGGGCCCCACCTGCTCCCTCCCCACCCCAGGGAGGCCCACCGGGATGGAAGTGGCTGGCGCCCGGGTCCCAGGCGGCCCTGGAGCGGGGGCTGTGCACAGGCCCCTCGGAGGCGGCGTCTGAGCGGGCTCGGCGGAGCTGTTCGGGAAGGCTGCAGCAAGCATCTTCCATTAACGTTACGACCGTGAAATATGACAATAAAATGATAGCCGTATGGTCGCAAATTTGCAGCCCGCCGAGCTGCGTGGGGTTTATCGTCACTCAAACGCGCGGAGAGCTGTAAAATGTTTACAGAAAGGGTCGTTTGCAGCCATAAAATCCTCTTTTCTCTCCTAAACAAGGCTGAGTGGAGCCATTTACCAAGCCCCAAATGTTCGTCGGGGGGAGGCAACATCTGTTCTCTGCAGGAGTGTGCGGTGATCTTCCAGAACAAATTAACAGAAATGGGTGCTTCCTAATTAAATCAGCCCTCGGCTGGGGTGGCCCGGGCGGGCGGCCGCGCTGCGCTCGCGCCCCGGCCAGCTCTGTCCCCGTGGGCCCAAGGCGCTCGCGAACCATCCGGGCCCCACCTGGGACTCCTGTCTTGGGGGGGCTGAGGGGAGCCCTGAAAACGAGCCCCTGGCCATGCCACGCTGGGCTTCAAGGGGCCCAGCTGCCTACCTGAGTCCTTAGTTGGGGGGTTCCTGGGGGTCCGGGCCCTGGGCTGGCCTCCTGGGCTCGGCGAGGACTGCAGGGAGATGAAGGAAGGCAGCTTGGAGAGGCCGCTGGGGCCCGGCGCAGAGGCTGCCTCCTCCTGGAGAGACAGCTCCTCCCGGTCCAAGGACTGGGCGGCGGAGGACGGGGTGGGGGAAGAGGGGGAGGGAGAGGAGGGGGAGAGGGGGGAGGAGGGGGAGGAGGAGGACGGGGAAGAGGAGGAGGGAGGCTTTGCTGACAGGGGAGAGCCTGAGGCCGTAGCTAACACCCCTGGGGAGGAGGGAGGGGAGGCCAAGCAGGCAGCCGCGGACGAGGGGGAGCTGGGCGTCTGTCTGGGGGGGCGCTGGGCGGCCGAGGACTTCCTGCAGGAAAGGAAGGGGAGCAGAAGCGTGAGGGTGGGTAGCCGCCCGGCAGGGCTGGGGCCCGGGGGGCGTGAGCCGACCAGCTGTGCGGCACCTGTCCCGACAGCCACCGGGCACCGCCATCCAGGTCTGAGGCCCCAGAGGACAGGCCGGTGACGACACGGGGCCTCTGGCCTGAGGCAGCTGGGGTGCGCACCACACTGACCCTGCCCTCCCCCGCCACAGCGCCCTCACAGGACAGGTGAGCACAGCGTGGGGCCCCAGCCACAAGCATCACCCAGAACCCTCCCTTTGCTGGGAGTGGGAGTGGGTATCTGAGAAGCCCCCACCTACCCCCATGGGCAGGGCCTGGGCCGTCCCACACAGACTGGCCCAGGCCAGGGGTGTCCTTGGCTTTGTCCAGCCTGGAACTTTGAACTAAGGTTTTGGGTCTGAAGCCCTAAGAGCTGGGAAGGGGTGTAGAGGCTCCCTGGGAGGGGGGGTCTCATGCGCGGGGGCTGGGGGTGCTTGCAGACCCCCCCCAGGCTTACACACACAATACCCGCCGGCCCCGTCACCTGGCTCCGTGGCTGGAGGAGGCCTTGCTCCCGGGCGGCGCGCCGCTGGGCTCCGGGGCTGGGGCTGCGGCCGCCCGCCGGCCAAGGCGCTTCCGGGAGCGGTGCGGCAGCTGGCACCGGGCGCCCCGGGGGCAGGCGCCCTTGCGAGAGAAGTCGGGGCACAGCAGTGTGTGCTTCTTCTTGCACTGCGGGGGGAAGGGGACAGCCCGATGGGCGGCTCGAGGCCTCTGCACTGTGCGAGGCAGCCTGCCTGCTCTGCACCCCCGGGGGGCTGAGGGCCAGAGACTTCCTGCTGGAAGGCTGAGACCCCCAGGCCCCAGCTGCCGGCGCTGCCCCCTCCCCGCCCCCCCTCCCCCAGTCCCTTGAGTGATCGGACGAGCCAGGGCACCAGCTGGGCCCTGGGCCTGCCTGGCCTGTCGGCAGGGACTGGACTGGCCCTAGGGATTCTCAGGCCACGAATCCCCTCTCTGGACCACAGCCCCCCATCCTGGCAGAAGACGGGACATGGCAGGAGGCTCGATGCGCAGAGGACCTTACTGCATGGAATTTAGGCTCCCAGCCCAGGGGTGACCAGGTCGGCCGAGGCCAGCCGCACACCCGATCCACAGCACCTGTCACGGCGGCTAATTATACCCTGCTGGGGATGTGCCAGCCAGCAGGTGCTCCGCACAGCCCACGGCCTCGGCCCCACCCACCAATCCCACAGGGAGCCGGGGAGCCCCTGCCCTGGGCCCGCCTGCCTCTGGGGGTGGGAGCTACAGGGGGTGACAGGGCCCGACTTTACATCCACCCCTGCAGCTGGCTTAGCAGGCACGACCCGGGGCTGGGGCGATGCCTGGGCAACAGAACACTCCAACACCCATGGCGCCCCGTCCCAGCGGGCCCCGCCCCCGAGAGCAGGCTGAAGCGTGCTCTGCCATCCACAGGGAGCCAGAGCCCCTCGGCACTGGGCCCGACCAGCGACACGGGGTCCTGCCGCTGTGGGCTCAGCTCAGAGAGCGGGGGAGTCCAGGGCCCTTCTGCAGGGGAACGGGGGCAGTGCCAGTGGGCAGAGAGAGGCTGGCACTGGACAGGAGCTGGCCTGCTGCCAGCAGGCCCTCCAACAGGCCCTCCGACAGCCCCAGGTGCATGTCGGGAGGCGGGCGTGTGGTGCCCACGAGCCCCAGCGGCCACACCGGTGTCGCCTGCCTGGCTGTGCGGCTCACGGCCTGGTCTGACTGGCCCTCCTCCCAGGAGCAACCTCATGGCGAGGGTCAAAGGTACAGAATGTTATCAAATCATCCAAAGGCTGTCAAGGAAGTAAAATGATGGAAGAAACTCAACTCGGAGCCACACTGGACGCACACGGAGTCTCCGATGTCAAAGGCCTGACGTCTTCGTCCAGACCAAGCCCACGGATGCGGGAGCAAAACCAAACAACCAAGCAGGAGCCCCAGAAAACCCCCAAAGGCCTGGAAATTAAGAAAGACGCTACTAAGTACTCCACGGGCCAAACAGGAAATCACGGCGATTAGGTAACAGAACTGAGCGCCAGCACTGAGCCGCACGCCGCGGCAGCGCCCGCGCCGGGAGCGGGGTCGCGGGCCCGCCGGCAGAAAGGCTGCCGCTCACCAGGCAGGAGGGACAGGAGAGCGACCCAAACCCAGCAGAGGGAAGGGAACAAAAGGTAAGAACAGAAAGAAAAGAAATAACAAAAGAACAGCCAAAACCAAGAGTCGGTTCTTTGAAGACATGAATAGGTTTGTCCCAGAAGATAAACCGGGAAACGGAGAGGCCGACGCAGACGCCGGGCAGGACAGACGCTACGGCACAGCACCACGGACAGACTCGACACCAATGAACCCGAAAACACAGACGAAACTGAAAATTCCAGAAGAACCGTCAAGAAGAAAAATAAAACCTGACAAATATTCCTATGGCCATAAAGGCACGTGAATCGGTAGTTAAGAAATAAAGAAAAAATCCAGCCCAGGGTTCTTTCTGGAAGTTCTACCAAGATTCGGTGTACTACCCAACCCTGCAGGATCTGGTCCACAGAACAGGGACAAGAGGACACCCCCTCAAGCCGGTGACGGGGCTGGGACACCGGCCCGGACGGGGTCACACACGGACACCGAGGCCATTTTCACTCAAGCCTGAGGGTTCCAAGGTCCTGCACAAGCTGAAAACGAACGGAGCCTGGCGGTGTGTCTGGACACGAGCGGGCCAGCCCCAACCCGGTGGCGTCAGGACGCAGGCGCAGTTCAACAGCAGCGCGTCGACAAGCAGAGCCCCACACGGTAACAGACTGAACGCATGGGGTCACAGGGTCACCTCAGCAGCTACAGGGAGTCGTTAGTGAATCCAGCATGAGCTCAAAGTTCAACAGATTACTGACCGAACGGACCTTCCCTTAACTTAACATAAAAGGTTTCTTAAAGAATGTTCCAGAAAGCATCACTCGTCACAGGGAAAGGGTGGAGGCCCACCCTCATCACTAGCACATTGTACTGGGGTCAAAGCCAGAGTAGAGGCAAGAAAAAGAAAGAAAACATATTTGACCTCAAAGGAGGGAAGAGACGGTCGTGATCTGCAGAAGATCCGTTTCTGCAGGAAAACCGGAGAGACCCACGGAGAACGTGGATCACGAGCGGCCAGGTCCCGGGAAACAGGTCAACACACAGAGCCGGCGTCTGGTCACCCGTGAACGTCCGGAAAGTAGGAACTTTCATGTGTTATTTGTAAAATTAATAGAAGTGACAGGAGTAAACCGAACGAAGACACAGAAGAACTCCAGGCACGGCACCACGAGAGGGGCCGCGCGAGGGCCAGAGCCCGGCTCGCTCCCGGCCGGAGGGGCGGCCACGCTCCCCACACGGGGACAGAGGTTCGGGACTAGCTCCTAAAAATTCCAACTCCTCTTTTCTTTCTTTCTTTCTTTTTCTAAACTTACATGGGATCTAAACTATATTTCTGGAAGGATGAAGGGCAAGGAGAGTGAACACAGCTCTGGGGGACACGGTGAAAGAGTCTATGCCCAGGAAACCCTGCGAAGTCCAGTAATCCCGGAGCCCGAGTCGGCTCAAGGGCACACGAGGAGCAGGGCTGGGAGCCCTCGCCGCTCAGCGCTGCCTGCAGCCCCCTGGGCCACGGGTGGGTGACCCAGCCTCACCGGCCTCGCAGCGCAGCTCCCCCGCAGGGGTTAAAGGGGCCAGACCGGAGCGTGGCAGGCAGCCTTGGGGCTCGGGGGAGGAGGGGCACTTCTCCTGCAAGACACAGAGGTGCGAACCTTCTAACCTGATAATTTCCATTAAAATTAAGAACTTTTGTCTTTAAAATAACACCACGAAGAAGGAAAATAAATCACAAAGAAAGAGAATTGCCATTTATATGACTGACAAAAGATTCATGTCCAGAATGTTGCATATTTAGATATTTTTATGTTCATATTTATATTTGAGCAGTTTCCTGTGAATCCACAAGAGGAAACCAACCCAGAGGAAAAAGTGTCCTCACCCGCACTAAAAAAACACTAACAGGGGCGCCTGGGGGGCTCAGTTGGTTAAGCAGCCGACTTCAGCTCAGGTCACGATCTCGCAGTCTGTGGGTTCGAGTCCTGCATGGGGCTCTGTGCTGACAGCTCGGGGCCTGGAGCCGCTTCACATTCTGTGTCTCCCTCTCTCCCTGCCCCTCCCGTTTGTGCTCTGACTCTCCCCAAAAAGAAAACAAACATTTAGAAATAAATTAGCTAATTAAACATTTAAGAAACCCCAACAGGAGTACGTGTGTGGCTCAGTCAAACGTCCCTCTCTGTCTGCCCCTCCCCTGCTCATGCTCTGTTTCCCTCTGTCTCAATAATAAATTAAAACAGAAGAAAAAATTTTTACAAACCAACAAAACACCACCTATTTTTCAGAAGGGGAGCAGAGGAGGCTCACCCACAGGGAAGGCACTGTGCCTCATCAAATCCAGTAAAGACCAATTTAAAAATGCAGTGAAGTGACCTTTTCTTTTTCCCTTCAAAGGGCAAAACAGAAAAACCGAGGCGAGTGTCACCAAGTGCTGGCAGGAAAGCCATCTACGAGTGTGAACGGGCAGAAGCTGCTAGAAACCACCTCCATCATCCACACGGCGGGGCCTTGATGGAGGCGAGCGCTGGGCCCTGATCCCCTCAGGCCGGCGGTGGGGCCCGCGGCACAGACGCAGACGGTCCCCCAGGCGCCAGCACGGTCCACTTCCCAGGGGTGAGGCCGGGAGGGGCCGGCGCCCCCACAGTCACCGAGAGGCTCCCAGGGTCCCCGCTGCCTTCTCGCGTCCCCCACCCCCCACGCCTGCCCCAGAGCGGACGGTGACTGCCGAGGAGCCAGGAGGTGCGGGGCTGAGGCGGGCGTCTGGGCCCACACCTGCCGCCGAGCTTGCCCACGGCGGCCGCCGGGCCTTCCCAGCCCTCCAGGGGCTCGTCAGCCCATCTCGGTCCTCAGACGGCCCGAGAGCTGCCCCCACAGCCACCCGGCTCGCCAGGGGGCCTGGGTCCCACCTCCACCAGCGGCAACACCAACGAGCGGCTCATCACCATCCGGTCGTCGCCGGAGACTCAGCAGCGTCCTTCCCACCCTCTAGAACCGAAGCCACCCCTTCCCCACCTTGGAGATGGTCCCACACTCCCCTCCCTCTCCACCCCTCCTTCTCACGGCGCCCACCCATCTCCCTTCTCAGCAGCCCTCGAAGGTGTCGACCCTCACCCACTCCTGTGGCGGTTTAGGTCAAGGCCTGCCTCACTCACTCGTTCATCCCCAAACTGGTAACCAGATCCCACGGGATAGCCCAGAACAGAACACGGAAACGAGTGGAAAACCGGTCGGAGCCTGGACTCAGGCGGCAGCAATGCACCCGATGCTACCTCCCCAGCTCAGACGGCTGGGTGCTGGTTGTGGTGAGGCTCGGGGCAGGGGGCTGGGGGAAGGGCGTGTGGGGATCCTGCACCATCTTTGCAACTTCTGGGTAAATCCACAATGATTACAAGCAACAACTGTACTAAACACAGTACATGATGAGCATTCTGTGTGCTGGGCTCTGACGTCCACACACGTGACAACCACAGGAAGGCTGACGGCTTCCTGCCTGCCCGGCTGGGGTGGGGCCTGGGGAGGCCCTGAAGACGCAGGACTGCAGGCCGGGCCCCTCCCCTCCCGGCGGAACAGGGGAGCCCTTCCCCAGGTCCAGGGGTCAGTGAGGGAGGCCAGGTGGGGAGCCTGGACCTCCACCTGCACTTGGCGGGAGGGCATGGCCAACTCCACTCCCGTCCCAGCCCTGGGGTCCCAGGAAGCAGCTGAAACAGAAGGTTTCAATAAGATCCAGACCCTTAGGACATAACAGCCGACGTGTCCAGGTCACACTGGAAGGAGGTAAGACCTCAAACCGACGGACTGCGACTGCAGCCAGTCAGGGCCCGTCAGCCGGGCACACAGGCGTCGGGGTTGCCTGAGGAAGAGTTGCAGGAGCAGGATAAATGTGTTTCTTCTCTTTTCCTCATTTTTAAGATTTAATTTTTAAACAATCAATCTCTACATCCAATGTGGGGCTTGAATTCACGATGACCTCAAGATCAAGAGTCACATGCTCCCCCGACTGAACCCACCAGGCACCCGCATAAATGTGCTTCAACAAGGAATTAAAGACACGCCAGAAACGATGAAAATATAGAAAGTCTCAACTAAGAAAAAGAAGATGTAAGACAGAACCAAATGGAAATTCTGGAACTGAGAAGTACAGTAAGTGAAATAAAAACAATTCCTGTATGGGCTCAACAGCAGAAAAGGGAGGCACAGAGGAAGGAGTCAGTGAGCTGGAAGACAGAATAACAGAAATCAACCAATCCGAGTGACAGAGAGCAGACTTACATGGACGCTGCCTCAAGGGCCTGTGGGAACACAACTCTCATGCAGCCAGGGCTGTGGGAGGGAAGGAGAAAGAACTCAAGAGTAATAGCTGAAAACATCCCAAACTTGGCAAAAACCATACGCCTACAGATTTAGGAAGGTGAGTGAACCCAAAACGGTAAAAAGAAATTCGCAAAAACCTGAATCACAGTCAAACTTGAAAAGGCTATGAAGAATCCGCCAAGCAGCCAGAGAAATGACACTTCACTTGTGGGGGAAAGTTCAAATGACAGCGATTTCTCCCGAAGCACCGTGGGGGCCAGAGGGGGCGGTTCGGCATTTATAAGAGCTGGAGGGGCAGAACTCTCGGCTCAGAATCCCATATTCAGCAAAAACATCCTTCAGGAATGTGGGGAAAATCCAGACATTCTCAGATGAAGGAAAACCAAGAGAATTTGTCACCAGCAGATCTGCCCTAAAAATGGCTACAGAAGTTCTCTAAACAGAAATGAAACAATAAAAGACAAAGCCTTGGAACAACAGGAAGGCAGACCAGGGTCGCCAAAACATGGGTAAACATATGAGTCTCCTAAATTATGTCTGATTCTGGAAGCAAAACTTACCAGTGTCTGCTGCAGTTCTAAGTGTCTGTAGAGGACACACGTAGGGCAGTGACAGATGGGGAGGAGGAGAGGGACAGAAAGGAAGGTGAGGTCTCTACACCAGCAGACTGTGATAAATTATGGACACACAACACAATGCCTGGTACAGCCACTAAAAAAGCTATAGCAAGATGCACACACTCGAAAGCACTACAGATAAATCAAAACAAAATTCTAAAATTGTTCCAGTAACCTATAAAAAGACAGAAATGAAAAGCAGGACAAAAAACAGAAACCAACAGAAGTCAAATTGCAGACTGAAGCCCTAACATAGCAATAATTACATTAAGTGTAAACGGCCTAAATATACAGATTAAAAGATTCACAGAGTAAAGTGTAAAAGATGACTCAATTACATGCTGTCTATAAGAAAGTCACTTCGAGTATAATGCCATAGGTAAGCTCAAAGTAAAAGGATGGAAAAAGGTATACCATTCAAACACTCATCAAAAGATAGCAGGAGTGGCCACATTAATACCACATGAAGCAGACTTTAGAGGCATGTTTTTATGCCATGCCAAACGTGCGGCTTGAACTCAACAACCCTGAGATCGAGAGTCGACCCTGAGATCAACAGTCAGCTCTGAGATCAAGAGTCCCATGCTCTACCAACTGAGCCAGGAACCCCAGAGAGATACGTTTTATACTGATAAAAGGATCAATCCAACAAGAAGACATAGCAATCCTAAATTTACATGTGCCAAATATAAGAGCTATAAAGTACATTTAGTAAAAACTGATACATATGAAAGGAGAAAGAGACGAATCCAAAACTACAGATGGTGACTTCAACATCAGTCTTCCAACAACTGAGCGAACAGCTGAGTAGAAAGTCAGCAAGGACATAGAAGAACTGAAAAATGCCTTTAACCAGCAAAATCCAATCACCATTTATAAAACTCTCCACTTTACTCAACAAGACTGCAATACGTACTCTTTTCAAGTGCCCACAGGGCATATGCGAGGACAGAGCATACCCTGGGTCACGGAACAAAGCCCAAGAGACCTAAAAGAATTAAAATCATATACAGTGTATTCTTTACCATCACAGATCAAACTAAAACTCAACGACAGAGGGGCGCCTGGGTGGTTCACGTGGTTACTTGATTTCGGCTCAGGTCGTGACATCACAGTTCGGAGTTCAAGCCTTGCTTCCGGCTCTGCTCTATGTCAGCGCAGAGCCTGCTTGGAAGTCTTTCTCCCTCTCTCTCTCTGCCCCTCCCCCATGTGCTCTCTCTCTCAAAATAGACAAGCTTAAAAAAAAGTGAATGACAGAACAGTATTAGGAAAATCTCCAAACACTTGGAAATGAAACAATAATCTGTGGATCAAAAAGGAAGTCTCAAGGTGGCAAGGGTGTGTACGTGCGGTGGACAAAAATGAAAAACAAACAAGAAACAACCAGAACTAAACGAAAATACATCTTAAAATCGGTAGAACTCAGCTAGCTAAATTCATACAGAAGAGGAAAATTTCCAGGGGCGCCTGGGTGGCTCCGTTGGTTAAGGGTCCAGCTCTGGCTCAGGTCATGATCCCGAGGTTCGTGAGTTTGAGCTCCGTGTTGGGCTCTGTGGTGTCAGTGCAGAGCTCACTTCCTATCCTCTGTCTCCCTCTCTCTTTGCCCCTCCCCCGTTCTTTCACTCTCAAAATTAAACAAACATAAAAAACAAAGAGGAAAACTTTCATAAGATAGTCTAAACTCCTACTGCCAGACCCTACAGGGGAAAAAAAAGCTAAATAAAACCCAAGCAACAGGAAGAAACAGTAATGATAAGAAAAGAAGTCAATAAAACTAAAAAGAAAAAAAAACAATAAGAGAGAAATCAATGAAACAAAGAGCTGGCTCTTTAAAAAGATCAATAATATTGACAATCCTTTAGCAAAACAAAGAAAAAAAGATAAAAGTCACAAATTTCCAGTATCAGGAATTAACCAGAGATCACTGCCGACCCTGCAGACATCAGAGGGATAATTAGGGCACACTTCAGAGATTTCTACACCCATAACTTTAACAACTCAGATGAGATGGACCAATTCCTAGAAATACACAATCGACCAAAACTGACTCAAGAAGAAAAAGAAAACCTGACTAGCTCTATATATAGGAAGGAGATTGAATCAGTAATCAAAAACCTCCCAATAAAGAGAAGCCCAAGGCCGAGGGCTTCCCTGAAAAATTCTACAAAACATGTAAAGAAGATCTAACACCCATTCTTCCCAAATCCTTCCACAAAGTTGAAGAGTAAGGAACCCTTCCTGACAACAAGCAGCCAACAGTCTGTGAGGCTGGCCGTACCCTGAGACCCCAGCCAGACACAGGCGTCACAGGAAAGAAAGCTGTAGATCAATATTCGTCATAAATATAGATACAAAAATCATCAACAAATGCTAGAAACCTGAATTCAGCACTGGGATGTTCAACATACAAAAACCAGCCAACGTCCCCGGATTCGAGGGGCTCAGCAGGACTCACTGCCACCTCGGCAGATGAAGAAGGAGAAAACCACACCGTCATCTCAAGTGACGCAAAAGAGACCTGACGAGATTCAGATTTTATAAGAAAAGCGTCAAATAAACTGGGAATAGAAGGGAGCCTCCTCAACAGGATAAAAGGCGCCCACGAAAGCCCCACAGCTCCCGTCACACTCAGCACCGGGAGACGGAGAGCCTTTCCTCCAAGATGCAGAACGGGACAGGATGCCCCTCTTGCCACTTTTATCCAACACAGTACAAGGAACTCTAGTCAGAGCAGTTGGGCTAAACACTTAGTAAGAACACAGGGACGCCGGGGCGGCTCGGCTGGTGAAGAGTCCAACTGCTGATCTTGGCGTGGGTCACGATCTCGTGGTTCATGGGACTGAGCCCCGCACTGCGCTTTGTGCTGATGGCACAGAGCCTGCTTGGGATTCTCTCTCTCTCTCTCTCTCTCTCTCTCTCTCCCTCCCTCCCTCCCTCTCCTTTTCTCTCTCCCCCTCCCCTGCTCACACACACACTCTCTCTCTCAAAACAAATATTTAAAAATACACACACGTATGTATATACATATATCAAACCGAAGGAAGAAAATTAGCAGATGATGTGATCTTAAGTATAGAAATCCCTAAATAATCTACAAAAAATTCTAAGAGCTAATATATGCATTCCACAAAATTCTGGAATATAAAATCAACACACACATAAAATCAACTTATCACTATCCACTTACAATGAACAATCTAAAAAAGGAATTTAAAAAAATTAATTCAATTTACAGTAACATCAAAAAATGTAACATCCTTAGGAATAAATTTAACCAACAGGGGAAGAGCTACACTAAAAACTATAAAATACTGCTGAAAGAAACTAATGAAAGTCTAAATAAATGGAAAGACATCCC
This sequence comes from Helogale parvula, assembly GCA_004023845.1. Lineage (NCBI taxonomy): Eukaryota > Metazoa > Chordata > Mammalia > Carnivora > Herpestidae > Helogale > Helogale parvula. The sequence continues at coordinate 23,424 of PJEM01013945.1, forward strand.
ATGTTCATGGACCAAAAGAGAGTGATCTACAGATTCAATGCAATTCCTACCAAAATTCCAAAGGCCTTTTATAAAATTTATTTTTATTTTTTAAATGTTTTATTTATTTATTTATTTTTAACATTTTTATTAATTTTTGAGAGACAGAGAGTGACAGTGTGATCAGGGGAGGGTCAGAGAGAGAGAGAGGGAGACACAGAATCCAAAGTGGGCTCCAGGCTCCGAGCTGTCAGCACAGAGCCTGACGCGGGGCTCGAACCCACAAACCATGAGATCATGACCTGAGCCGAAGTCAGATGCTTAACCGACTGAGCCACCCAGGTGTCCCTGTTCTTTTTATTTTTGAGAGAGAGAGTGAGCAGAGGAGGGGCAAAGAAAGAGGGGGACAGAGGATCTGAAGTGGGATCTGCACAGAGAGCAGTGAGTCCAATGTGGGGCTCGAACTCAGGAACCATGAGATCATGACGTGAACCGAAGTTGGACACTCAACTGACTGAGCCCCCCAAGCATCCCCCAAAGGCTTTTAAAAAACAAATAGAAAAGTCCATCCTAAAATTCATATGGAATCTCAAATGACCCCACTTGGTCAAAATAATCTTGGAAAAGAAGAACAAAATTGAGGAAGTTACATTTCCTGGTTTCAGAACTTACAATAAAGCTATAGTAATCAAAATACTTGCTTAAGGACAGACACAGAGGCCAATGGCATAGGACACAGCATCTAGAAACGAGCCACCAGTGAGCTGACTGTCAACAAGGGTGCCAGGACCACTCAGCAGGGGAGGCACAGCCTTTTCAGCAGAGGGTGCCACGCACACTGGCTGCCCACATGCGGAACACTGACGCCGGCCCTCACCCCACACTGCGTGCAAAAATGGAATCAAAATGGTCAAAAACCTGAATTTCAGGACTCAAACTCTTAAACTCTTTTTAATTTTTTTATGTCTATTTATTATTGAGACAGAGAGAAACAGAAAATGAGTAGGGAAGGGGCAGAGAGAAAGGGACACACAGAATCCAAAGCAGGCTCCAGGCTCCGAGCTGTCAGCACACAGCCCGATGTGGGGCTCGAACCCACGAACCGTGAGATCATGACCTGAGCCGCAGTCGGACGCTTAACTGCCTGAGCCACCCGGGCGCCCCTTAAACTCTTATTAAAAAACAATACACAGCATGGGGAGATGCTTCCGTAAACAAGTATTTCTTGGATATGACACCAAAAGCATAGGCAATAGGAAAAAAGTAAGCTGTTCTTCATCAGTGAAAGACTTCTGTGCGTCGGAGCACACTGTCCGGAGAGTAAAAGGACAGGATGGGAGAAGACAGTCACAAATCCTATCCTGGTAAGGGCTGAAATCCAGAGCATGTAAAGAAGTCCTGTGACAACAACAACACACGGCCAAACGGCCACTCAGGCGGGCCAAGGAGCTGAGCAGACGCCTCGCGAAGACGCGCCGACGGCCAGCTGACGGCCAGCAGGCTCCCGACGAGGCGCCCCGCACCGTCGGCCTTCAGGGAAAGGCAGACCGAAGCCACGGCCGGCGCTCACGCAGCGGCCCGCAGGAAGAGGGGTGGGATGCGCAAGGCGTGGTGAGGACCGGAGAAGCCAGAGCCTCGCGCAGCGCTGGGGCGGGGCCCCCTCAGGGTGCCGACGCCGCAGGCGCCCGCGGCCCCCAGAGGAAGGGACGACGGGCACTCAGGTAGGAGCTACGTCACAGCAGCGTCAGCGACGGCACCCAAAAGCCACAACCCAAATGTCCGTCAAAAGATGAACGGGCAGAGCGTGGCCCGGCGCACACGGGGTCCCCCCGGGCATAAAAAGGAGCGAAGCACCGACAGACTGCAACGGGCACGGACGCCGCCGCCGCCACGTGGGCGGGGGAAGCCAGACGCCGGAGGACGGACGCCGGAGGTTCCGCGTGCGGGCGAATTCACGGAGACAAGCGTAGCTCAGTCGGTGTCCGAGGCCGCGGGGAGTAACGGGAGTCACGCCTGGATGCTTACAGTTTCTGCCCGGAGCGAAGGCGAAGCTCTGGAGACGGACCGTGGCGACGGCTACACGATACCGTGAACGCGGTTAATGCCACTGAGTCGTACAGAGATGGCGAGTATTACGCTTATCTTATCACAATAAAAAATATTAATAACGTAACATACCAAAAACCGCTGCCTTGTAACTTAAACAGGTGGACTGTGCGCTGGCCGGATCCCGCGTCCAAGCCGGGCGAAGGGGTGGCCGGCGGACACGCCAGGCGCTCAGCATCACTCGCCGCGGTGAGAAGCCACCTCCCACTTCAGCAAGGCTGAAGTCACAGGACAGTGACAAGTGGTGGCAAGGACGTGACAGAAGGAAGCCCGCGTCCGTTCCCGGTGGGAACTGGACTGGCGTGGCCACGTTCAAGAGCGGGAAGTCCAACTTGCCATCGCCACGTGGCCCGGGTGTCCCCAAGAGACACGAAGGCCTCTGTGCACACCTGTTCACGGCAGGGCTGCTCCGAACAGCCCAGGCCGGCAGCAAGCCGAGGGCCCGCCCCGTCACGGGGTGCCACAGCACGGTCCCCGAGCAGGACGGAACGTCTTTCAGCTGTAGGAGGAACACGGGCCTGCTCTGGCCTCCGATGTGACCACCCTCCAAACATGTTAAAAGAGGCGCCCGGGTGGCTGGTTGGCGGAGTGTCTCTTAGTTTCGGCTCGGCCACGATCCCAGGGCCGTGGGATTGAGCCCTGCGGCGGGCTCTGCTCTGACAGTGGGGAGCCTGCTTGGGATTCTCTCTGCCCCCATCCCCACCCCGCCCCTTTTCCATTCGTTCCCTCTCTTTCAAAATAAATAAACAAACATTTAAAAAAGTTTAAAAACAAAAACAAACTTGGTGAAGGAAGGAAGCCGGGAGGCGGGGGCACACGGGTGGCTCAATCAGTTAAGCATTAGATCGTGATCCCAGGGTCGTGAGATCGAGCCCCGAGTTGGGCTCCGTGCTGAGCACGAAACCTGCTTGCGATTCCCTCCCCTTCTCCCCTCCTCTCCCCTGCTTGCGCTCTCTCTCTAAAAACAAGGCGGAGGGGGGGGGGCAGGGACTAGACAACAGAGTCTACGTGTTGTAGGATTTCAATACGTGAAATGCCCAGGCACACTGGAGCTTGCAGAGAAAGGAGGGAGATTCCTGGAGCCTGGCTGGGGAGGGGTGCGGCTGGGACTGACTGTGGGCAGCAGAGGGGCTCCCTGCGTGATGGCGGGTGCGTCCTAAGCCTGGGTTCCGGCAAGCAGGTCCGCGCACTTGCAGCGGGCGAGCCGGGTGATACGTGCGTTGGGCCTCGATGAAGCTGGGCTTAAAAAGTTTTTGTCCTGTTTACTTTTGAAGGAGGAGGTAGGAGCAGAGGGAGACAGAATCCCAAGCGGCTCCAGGCTCTGAGCTGTCAGCACTGGGCACCGAGCAGAGTGGAGAGAAAGGGTGGCTTCACAGGCAGGCTGGGGGGACAGGAGGCCCCGTACGGAGGTCCTACCTCCCACCGCAGCCGCTCTTGCCGGAGGCCTGCTCCGAGGGGGCAGGGGAAGCCTCAGTCGCCACAGTCCCCATGCCCTGAGCCCCTCATGAGGCCAATCTTACCTCAGGCCTCCCGCACTCCAGCCTCAGAGCTGCACAGAGGAGGGGGTCCTTGTGGCCCTGGGAAGGGAGAGGTCCTGGAACAGGAGGGCAGGGGGAGCGTGGAAGACTCCGCCCCACGTGCGCACCAGATGGATTTCAGCCTAAACAATGGCACCCCGACACGCTGGCAAAGTCAACAGCTGATGACAACCATGCGGACTCGGCCTGTGACTCTGCAGCCAGAGGCCACGGGAGCCTCTGTGAGGCAGGGCGGATCAGGGGATGGCGGGGCAGTGCAGGGGGGTCCCCAGCAACTCGGCAGAGCCTCACGCCGGCCGGGCACTGACACGCCGGCCGGGCACTGCTGCGCACACACGCTGTACCCGGGGAGGGGCCAAGCAGGGCTCGGATGACGTCAGGCCGAGTGGCCACGCGGAGCCCACCACTGGGACTGTGGAAAGACAGCCATGTCGTCTGGCTGGTGCGTCCTGAGCGAAGGCGAGGGAACAGGCCAAGGGCCCGGAGGGCGGGGGGAGCTGCCGGGCCGGGAGCGGCTGTGTGGCCCCCGAAAAGGGAAGGCAGCAGAGATTCACTCTCGGCCTAAATTATTCACAAGAAAAGGGAGCACGCCTCTTTAACAAGCCGTGGCTTTATGAAGCGAGGTTAACAGTTTCACTTGATTCAGTGGAATATTATAAACTCTCTGGGGCCCGTTTGAGGACTTGTGCTTCAGGCACAAGGCGACGACTCAGCACTTTTTATATTATTTAGAGAATAAAATTAACCCTCACCGGCCCAGGCTGCGCCTCCCCTCCCGCTGGATCTGGCCTGCTCAGCGCTTTCCCCCATATATAATTACAAGCTGCTATCCATCATGTGGCAGCCACCCCGCGCCGACACGCCGAAAGGGACGCAGTAAGCACTTCCACTAATAGAAGCAGAACCTAAATATCACTTTGATATTTTCATTTAAATTGGAATATCTTACAACAATCACGCACAGCCTCCATGGGGTCCTGCTGCTGCACCCCAGCCCACCTGGCCCTGGTCTGAGCCGCTCCCAGGCTCCGCCCCATGGGGCGGGGCCTGTCCGCCAGGGCTCTGGGAGTCCTTCAAGGTGACCTGCCAGCTGCGGGCCAGGTCCCCAGGTCTGCCAAGCCTGGCCTGGCCTGGGCCCCGGCCTTTCGGCAGGAGGGAGAGGCCGCAGGGAAGGGAATGCCCCACGGTGTGAAATGCACTGTGGCATGCTCCCTTTGCCCGGCCCTGCCCTGCCCTCCCCACCGGGGGTCTCCAAGAAGCCCCAGCTCCGGTCCCCTCAGTCCAGACTACAGGTCCCAGCACTGGCGAGGAGGCTCCCTCTTGGGGCACCAGGGGCTAAAGAGGCCCGTCCTGGGGTTCCCAGCCCAGGCCGCCGCTGCCCTGGCAGGCCCACGCCGCAGGGGCGAGCAGGGGCCACGGGGTCCCCCCGGGAGAGTGGGACGGGGCGCTCAGCTGCCGGGAGGCCCCAGCACAGCGGCCTCTTGCCCACAGGTGAGGGCAGCGGGCAGCTGCGACGTGCCCGCGAGCAGCAGGCAAAGCAGAGCCACCAGCCGGCAGGGGGTCCGTGTGACCCGGTTCCCCAATTCCCTTCACACGGGCCACTTCCACCCTTGCCGCCCGGGCTTACGTGAGCTCCGAGGAAGGCACTGAGGAGCGTGGCTGGCCCACTACTGGGGCTGGGGACCGTCCACCGCCCACCCGCGCCCCTCACCTTTGCGCCTAGTGGGCAGTAGCCTTTGAGGAAGTCCGTGCAGACCTCCGCCTTCCGGGACACGTAGACGTGGCTATACGGACAGCTGCTGTTGCTGCAAATCCCCTTCAGGAAGTACGAGCACACGGGCATCTGCGGGGGCGAAGGCGCGGGTGGTGAGGACCTGCAGGTCCCCAGAGCCCAGCGCATGGGCCCCACCTGCCAGGTACTGTCACGGCCCCGTCCAGCCCCCCCTCAGGTGCCTGCCCCCCACTCAGGGAAGGCAGCTGGGCCTGAAGGACCCCCTGGGGCTCCATGGCCAGGCATGAGCCATGAGGGGACTGTGGCCGGAGACCCGCACCCCCAAGGGAGAAATGGACACACAGTGCTGGCCAGTGGCTGAGGCCCTGCCAGGTGGGGGGCTGCCAACCTAAAGGCAGACAGACCCCTGGCTTCCCCAGGAGGCAAGGCTGCCCGGGCAGTGCACAGGCAAAGACATCCGGGCAGGGCTGGCCCCGATGTGCTGTCACCTGAGCCCGTCCCCTGCTCTGAGACGGGCCTGGTTTCCAGGCAGTGGGACCATGGTGGGACAGGCCAGGAGGGGTCGGTGTCTGACAGAGCAGGGGCTGGAGGGTACGGGGAGCACAGAACACAAGGCCTCCAGGTACAGCAACGGCCTACAGGGTCTGGGAGCTCAGATTTCTCAGCTGCCTGGGGCCTTGGTGGCATCCGTGCGCTGGAGGCCTGGCCGCGCCTAAGGGAGCCTGGGGACAGGCTCCAGGGAGGGAGGCAGGCAGGGCGCCCTGGAGCAGCCCGGGCTGCGCTGACCACAGGCTGGTGCTGTGCAGGCCTGGCAGGGGGGCCTGGCTCCAGTGCCCGAGCCACCAGCAGGCGGGCCCCGGGGGAACCCGGGGGGGAGGGTACAGAGTGGGCCGCATGGACAGAGCCGTGTGGCCCAGCAGTCCCTGGCCCCCAGGCTGGGAGAGAGAGAGGCAGCCCACTTTCTCCCCACAGGGGGAAACTGAGGCCTGAGGGCCAGCAAGGAGGGGTCTCTGATCTTGCTCACGCTGACCTCTGCAGTTGCCACTTTGCCAGGCCACTCCTCTCTGAGGCCCCTCCCCGGGCAACCTCCTGGGCCATCCCCCTGGGGGTCTCCCCCCTCCCAGGCCTGTTGGCCCTGAGGGGGGGTCTCTCTGGGAGCTCTCCTCTCCTCTGTCAGACCCGCCCTGCATGCACCCCACCACAGAGCTCCGGCCAGCCTGCCAGGGGCCCCGCACGGGAGCCTCGGTGGGGCAGAGGGGAGGCCAGCGAGGGAATGAGGGAGAAAGCAAAGAAACAAAGGGTGATTTAACGTGCAAGAGTTTATTTTTAATTGTCTTTTAACTGCCGTGCACGGGGGAGAAGGGCCGGCCCGTTCGGGGCTGGCGGTGGTGCGGCTGCAGACAATTCCCTTAATGTGGCTTTTGATATAGAGCCCAAATTAGCTCTAATAAAAAGGGATAATAAAGCCAACTCTTACAGCAAACGGAGCCCCTCCTAGCTGTCAGCATGGCCGTTACCGAGAGGAAGCTGCGGCCTCATTTCAATTAACCTTGTTTGCACCCGCCACGTCCACACAAATAACAGTAACATTAATTCAGGGCGCCAGCGCGGGCCCCCACATCAGACAGCTCGGAACGTGCACCAGCTTCGGAGCCGGAGCTAATGAACCTGAAACTCGACGTGAATTTCCAAATTGCTCACAACAGAGTTTCGAAGCTCTATTAGGGAGAAAAATGCTGATTCTCGCCAAGTACCTCAAGGGGAAAAGCTGTTGTGGCGGCAGCAGCCTCCGCCCGACCCCGCCTCCCCTAACCAGGCCGCGGCCCCAGAGTGAGGGGCCGTGTGCGGGGGGCCCCATGCTCACCGAAGCCCAGCAGCGCCCCTGCCCGTCTTCCTGGGCCCTCCCAGCCTCAGTCCGGGCCCCACTGGGCACCGCAGCTCCAGGGCCCGTGGCGGGGGGGGGGGGGGGGGGGGGGGGGGGGGGGGGCCGGCTCCGGAGCCTAGAGCTTCGGGTGGTGCCTGCAGGGGGAGGGGGAGGCTCACCTTCTCCTTGGACACGTGGTGGGAGAAGGGGCACGTCCCGTCTGTCTTCTTGCACGTGCCCCGGAGAAACCTGTGCGGATGCGGGGTGCAGGCTCAGAGGGGCCGGTGCGGCCGGGGCAGGGACCCCGCGCCCCCCGCGCCCGCCCCGGAGGCCCACCTGGTGCACACGGCCACCTTGTCGGGGTCGTGGATGTAGGGGCAGCGCTCGCCGTGGCTGCATCTGCCGAAGCGGTTGTAGTACATGCAGTACTCCTGCTGTTTCCGCCGCCGCTGCCTCGCCTGCCGGACGATGGCCAGGCTGCGCTGCACGGCCCGGCTGTGGGCGGGGCGAGGTGTGTGAGCCCCAGGGCCCCCCCCCCGCCCCCGCCCCGTGAGCCCCGCACAACCCTGAGGGACGCACCTGGCCAGGGAGCGGCTGCAGCTGCTGGCGGGGTCGGCCCGGCCTGTGGGAACGAGGCGGGGTCAGGCCAGGCCCGCAGGCCCCCTGCTCTCCCGCCCCCCTCCAGCCTGCGGGGTGCAGCACCCCATCACCCCCGGGGCCCTGCTCTCGGCGCAGGCACTGCTGCGCCCCAAAGGACACTGCCTGTCCCCCGGGACGCAGTCTGCCCCGACGCCGCGGCAGGGGAGCGACCCGCACGGGGACCAGATCTGGCAGCACAGCTCCAGGTGACACCGGCTGCCGGCTGGTGTCCTCGCCTCAAGGCGCGTGGTCCCAGGGAAGCCCAGGTGCTGGGGGCCTCCCTGCCGCCTTCCTCTGCCTGGAGCAGGGCCTGGGGAAATGGGACCTGAGGGCGTCCAGGAATGCCACCTGGCCACTAATGATTTTTATGTATTTAAAGGGTTAAATAAAAACATAATAGTGAGTAGGTGGCCGCGAAGCCTGACGTCCTCACGCCCAGACGGGGCACCCTGGGCCTACACACGACAAGCACATCTGGCCCATGGGGGCCGTGGCAGGGGCCTCCTCCCCCAAACCACAAGGGCAAAGCCTAATCAAGTCCTCCCTGAGGTCACTGTGGGACTGTGGCCCCAAGGGAGCTGCTCACGACAGGAACAGTGGTGGCGAGAAGGGAGGCGACAGGGTGCTCACCACCAGGGTGGCAGGGGACACGGGGCAGGTGGCAATGCTTGTCCAGTGCAGGCAGGGGGCAGGAGTGCAGACTAACGCACAGCCCCCTGCTTCCCTTTTGGGGACGAGGTCACCGGCTGCCAGGACCGAGGTGGGCCGGGCAGGGCCCCAGACTGCTCAGAGGTCCCTCAAACACACACGGGCACCTTCCCGGCCCAGGCTCCATTTCCCACAGGCAGCTGCTGAAATGGATCCGGTGGTGAGAGGCAGAAGTGACATCACTCGGAAATTCTAGGGACCTGAGGCAGTGACAAAGCATTCCAGGCTTAAAAAGGGATGTCCCCAAGCTACCTGGCCCTGAGCCACCCCATCAGAGCTGCATGGGAGGCCTGGGCACGTGGCCCTCCAGCCACCGGAGGCTCCTCCCTTGGCCTCCCCGGGATGACTCCTGCCAGGACCCGCTCAGCTCAGGCCTCTCCCGAGTTCCAGATGTGGTCACCCCAGCATTCTAACACAGCATGCGGCCCCCAGGCTGGACCATCAGGCGCCCCCTGCCACATCCGGCCTGCTGCCAAGCCCTAACTACTCCACGGACACACCACACACCCTCTCACGGCCACCACCCCCTGGCCAGTGTCTGTACCTCTCTGAGCCTCAGTCTCCCCAAGCTGAAGAGGCGTGGCTCCCAGGCTGAGCTGTGAGATCCGCCCCCCACCCCCCGCCCCCCGCATGAGAAGGAAGTGTTCTGCAAGGAGGCCGGGGAGAAAGGAGTGCGGAGCGGGGTGGAGAGAGCTGGGCAGCCCCGGGCCACACCGGAGTCCTGGTTCCCAGCTGGGGACACCGATCCCGGGGTACACACTGGAGGCCGGTCCAGGTGGCACGTGGTGCCCACACACCTGCCCGCCAAGGGGACGACAGAGTGCAATCTGATAGCTGCTGGTGAGCGTGGCTTCCCGGGCTGTCACCCAGGCTGCCGGTGCCGCTGTGGCGCCATCTGCTCCCGCCAGGGACCACTGTCAACATGTGTCCGCCTGTCAGGCCTGGGGTTGAGGGAGCAGGGTGGGGCAGGGACAAGTTTACTCCCCTCTCCTCTCCGCGGTTTGCTCTTTAAAAAAATGCCAGTGTGGGGCTCGCAGTGGGAGGCACGTTCAAACCCTGAGCCGCGCTAAAACATGCACAGAAAGTAGCTGCTGGCAAAGGGGCCGCGAGGTGCGAGGGCGCGACAAGGCGCAGCTGCAAACCCTGGGCAGCCGCAGAGCAGGCGGCACCCAGCGAGCTGGCAGCTGGGGGATCTTCCCAAAATAGACCCAAGCCCCTCCAGGCCGAGTGGGCGGGGTCTGGGGTGTGCTGGAGCCGCCACGCTGCGCAGCCTGCTTGCTCCCACAGCCCCACGGCACCCCGGATGGAACGGCCAGTCCTGGGAAATCACGGCCCTCGGTAGAGGGCGCCCCAGGAAGAGGCGTCTGGAAGGGATGGAGGCAGCAGGGTGGGGTCTTGGGTGCCCTCTCTTGCGCCCTCTCTTGTCATTCTGTGTGACTTCTCAGCACACCGGGTGGGGTCAGCAGGTCACCGACGACTGGATGGCCTGCCCAGGGACGCGTGGTGGCCAGTTAGAAACAGGGAGCCGGTCCTTCGGCCTAGGCTGGTGAGGTGGCTCTGGCAGACACACTCGAGGCTTCTGCTCCACGGCAGGGCCCAGCGGGCTCCTGGTCCACGACACACAGCAGGCCTGGCAGTGCAGGAGCCACAGCCCACGCCGGGTGCACCCAGGTCCTGGGCAGAACCACACAAGGAGAGGTCCCGGGGTTGGGCCCTTCCAGGAGGGTAGAAAGGCCTGAGACCCGGGAGGGAGGTTCATGGTCACCGGGCTCAGGAGGAGGAGGGTGCCCTCCACCTTCCCCATGGCTTGGGGACCCCAACCAGGGGCCAACATTGTCCCAGAGAGGCCAGAATCAGGAGGGGAGGAGAGCTCTACTTTTCTGCCCAAGTCAGAGTTCTGCTGACAGGAAAGGAGAGAATTTATTTCTTTAATTATTATTCGTCTTAGCAGGCTGTTGGCCAGTGGGCACTCCTGCAGCCGGAGGCAGCCTACCTTCCCCACAGCAAGGGGTCGGGGGTCCTGGCGGCCGAAGGAGGCAGGGGGGGTGCAGGGGGGTCCTTGGCAGGCTCTGGCTCCAGCTCTGCCTCACATCTGGGACAGGCCACCCAATGGTCTTCGTTCCAAATCCTACCTCCTGCCCCCGCCTGCCCTGAAGTCCCAAGGGGCCTCCCAGGACCCCGCCTGTGCCCAGAGGCCTCTGTCCTCTCTCACGGCCCGAGGCCAGGAGGCCAGGACCCCAGGCACATCGCTAGGCTATAACTTTCGCTCTGCGTGCTGGGGAGGGGGGAGGGGCCAGGCAGGGCAGCACCTGCTGGGGAGTGGGCTGGGCGAGGTGTCCTCCAAACTGACGCATGCAGACCTATGCTGGGGACAGAGGAGTGCCCCGCAGCCCCTCCACCACCGCAAGGCACCAACGGTGGTGGCCCGGGGTCTGCCAGGAACTCTGGCTCGCCTCTTCGTTCCCTCCCTCAAGCAGTGGCCACGTGGTACAGACCCGCCTCTTCCTCTCCACTTTCAGTGCCTCTCTTCCCATCTTGGCCTTGAGGGGCCAGGTGGTGGGTGCAGCCTCACCCCAAAGGCCCATCCGGCCCACCTGCGGTCAGGGTCCATGTGGAACGGCCGACACGCAGCCCCAGGCACGCGGGCAGTAGGGTCCCGGCAAGGGCGACGGTGGCCCCAACCCACAATCCACGTCTGGATCCCTGCTGTGGACAGTGTGAATGCCAGGACGGCCAATGATGTGTGGCCAGGCCGCGGAGGAGTCCCTCGCACCTGGTGTGAACAAGTAGCTCCCGGCATCGCCGCGCCGACAGGTGAGGGTGCAGAGGAAGAGTCAGCCCTTTGTGGCTCCGCCCGCCCCACACAGTCCTGAGAAGGACTGACAGCCGAGCGTGGGGCCTCACAGACCACGAGCACGGACGCCACGTGCTGGCCCGGAGAGGAGGGGGCTGTTGCTCACCCTCGGAGGCCCAGCCAGTGCTCTGTACCTGCTCCTCCACTGAGCGAGCCGAGGCCATGGTGGAAAGGGATAGGGAAACCGAGGCACAGAGAGCGGAGCCAGGGCCGTCGTGCCCCCCAGTGCCTCTCCTGGGCAGCCCAGTGCACCTCGCCTAGAAGGCAGCTGGCACCCATGCCTCACGGCCCCCATACTAGGTCCTGGGGACACAGCTGGGCAGGGCTTCCAGGAAGGGCCCCCAACCTCCAGCTGGCCCCAGCACCCGACTCGCCCTGGGCGAGGCCTCTTTGGGGGGCTGGGAGCAGCCGGGTCTCCGCAGGCCCCACATTGCCTGCAGCCTCACCAGTTTTTCTTGACAGAAAAGGATGGGGGTAAAATTGGACTGAAACCAAAATATTTTCTACTTAATTTGTATAATAAGCGAATCCAAAGCATTTCCTTCTTCTCGGCCTGCTTCCCCAGGCCGAGAGGGCAGGCGCGGCGGCGGCGGCGGCTGCAGACACCGTGGGGAGGCATTGCCAATGAGATTACGGGGTGCCGCAGCCCCAGGTGCTCCCCCGCCGGGCCGTGTTCACCGTACCTGGCTCATCTCCTTTGTCCGGGAGCGAAACGTGGAAAATCAGGGCCCGCTCGGCCGAGCGAGAGGCAGTGCGCGCGGGGCTTTCCCCAGGGGACGCAGGGGCTGCGAGGCCTCCCCACCCGTGCCCGGGCTGCTCCGGCCGCCCGGTCGGGGTCGACAGGGATGGCTCCAGGGGCTCTGCGAGCACTGGAGGGCGGGGGAATGCCCGGCCTGGGACGTGGCCCATCTGGGAAGCACTCCCGTGGACGGGCTCCCTGGGAGCACCGGGCCCGCCGGCCTCAGGCCACGGCAGCTGCCCGAGACGGGACCGCGCGTGGCGGGGCCTCGGGAGCCAGGCCCCAGGCTTCCCGGCCCCGACCTCTGAGGAGCCTCACCTGCGCGCGCGAGGGGCCTGGCGGTGCCGTCGCCGCCAGGCCGGCCGGAGGTCTTGGAGAGCTTGTTGGCAGACACCTTGTAGAGGACCCCCCCGATGCAGCGGTAGCCTCTATTCCGCCACCGAGGGGGGCTGGGCTGGGCTTTCCCTCCCCCCGCCGCGGGGCGCAGGCGATTCAGCACCAGAGACCTGCAGAGACAGAGAGATGCCCGGTCAGTCCAGCCCCACGTGCCTGCGGTCTGTCACCCACCCTCCCCAACCCCACTGCCCACACGGAAAGGGCACAGGCAGGGGACAGCTCTCTCCCCCTCCCAACGTGTACGCCGCTGGATGGGACTGCCCAGGCCCTGGCCTTTCTGATAGGGTCCCTTGAGGGAGTTCTACTGCAAGAGGAAGGCTCCTGGGTCCACACCAAGGCTGGTGGCCATCACCATGCCTGGGGACATCTTTCCCCAGATGCTGCCCCAGCACACGCCACCCTGGCTTCTGGGACAACAGATGCTCTAGGGTTAGTGGGCTCCACAGCCAGTCCTGCCCCTCCCCTCTATCCACCGCAGGAGAGCCCGGCATCGAGACTCTCACAGACCCCCATGCAGGCAGGCAGTCTTGGGGAAAGGCTGGAGCTGCCGGAGGAGGTCTGGGACAGCCTGTGGGACTCACTGAGACCGTGGGCCCCTGGCCCTGTGGCCTCCTGCCTGTTCCTCCCTCCAGATTCTCCTTCCACCAGGTCCTGAGTCCTGGGCCCTGTCCTGCCAGACGCTGGGGAAGCCATGGGCAGAGTGGGCTGGGAGGAGGCCCCGGACGCCTTAGAGGGACACCCCCTGCAGACACACAGCTATGGTGGGCAGCGGCCACAGGCCCCCCAGCTACACTGGCCCGCCCGCTCCCCCCGGGTGTCACACGGCAGGCTGCCACCCAATGAGGAGGTGAGGGCCTCCCTGGCGCGGGGACTAGACAGCTTTGCGGCTCCAGCAGGGAGTGGGGCCTTTCCCCCTCAGGACACATTTCAGCAGTAATTTGTTTATGCAAATTGACCTTGATTCCATATTAGCTCAGACTCTGCGCATAACGTTATTACCACCGAGTGTCCACCCCGCGCCCCACTGGCAAATCTGGGGCTGAGAGTGCCAGGGCCGCCTGGCCGCAGGAGGGCAGGGCATGAGGAGGGCACCGCCACCAGCAGCAGGGACCTGGTAAGCAGGCACAGGGCAGCGCCACGGCGCCTTCCCTTCGGGGTTCCCCAGCGTCCTCACGCTGCGCACCCCGTGGCCCTGCAGCCTGCTTCCTTGGTGGGAACAGGGCGGGCAGAGGGGGCAGCCGCACCAAGGCCGGGGCTTGAGCAGCCCTGCTCTTGGGCACGGATGCCACCCTCACCACACGGGCCCACGGCTCCCTGTGCCTTGGTCTCTCTGCAACTTGGGGTGATTCCTGCCAGTGCAGAGCCTCTGAGGCCTGGAGGCCTCCCAGGGCCAGGCCGGGAGGGCCGAGGGCACTGCCGCCTGGAGGCACTTAACCCACTTTCCCTTAATTAAAATTCAAGTTCATAGACTCCAGTCTTGGGAAAAAGTCCTGCCAAGGGACCCTGCTTGGCCTGGCTCGTGCCGTGCGCACCCCCCAGGCCCCAGCTGTCCCCCAGGCCCCAGCTGCCCCTGTAAAGGGCACGTCTCAGCAGGAAGCGGCCGAGTGGGTGGGTGTCCTGTGGGGGCGAGGACAGACCTCAGGCTTTCCTCAGACCCTGGGCCACAGCCCTACCCACCCTGCTCTCAGGGTATCGACAAGTCCAGTGAGCACCTGCCTTGTCCCCCTGGTTGGCTCAGAGGTGGCTCTGGACCCTCCGCAGGCGCCATGGTCATTGTTCATGGGGCACAGCTTGGCCTGAGTCCTAACCCCACCATCGAGGGCTGAGCCCAGGGCAAGTGATGCCCACAGCTGGCTCAGCTGGAGGCCACCAGGCCACCGGGCCCCCGGCGGCCCCA
>PJEM01013946.1:0-16130 GCA_004023845.1 Helogale parvula
ACGCCCGCGCTGAAGGGACAGGTCTCTCTCTCAGTGCTCAGCGGCCCTCAGTCCCGGGCTGAATCTCTCTGCAGGGATTGTGCTGTGGGGGATTCAGTCTCTACTTGTCTTCCCCTGGTCTCTCCTGCCTTGCCGGGCGGTACCCCGCGTGGCTGTGAAGGTCCCTGCGCCTCTGGATACCCGGCGCCCCGTGTGAGCGACTGTCGGAGGATCTGTGCGCCTCCGGGCTCTCTCTCTCTCGGCTGCCCCGCACTGTGCCGATCCCCGCTGACCTGTCCGCCTCTGGTCTCCCGGCCGCCCCGCCCGGCTAGGAGAGGTGCGCCTGGGGACACGCGGGTTTCAGAGGGCCCAGCGCCCAGCCTCTGGGCTCTCGGTGCTTTGTCTCCGGAGCAGGCGCTCCCTCCCCTAAAGTCTCCGTCCCCGTTCACACTCACTTACTCAGGCAACCGTGAGACTGCTGTCGATAAGGGGTCTGTTCGCACACCTCTGTTCTCGGAGATCAGAGATCTGTGGCTTTTTAATTCTTCTCAGTTTGATAATTGTGGGTGGTCGGAGGTAATGGGGCTCCTTACTTCTCCGCCATCTTGCCCCCAGCCACTATCTGATAGTCACCTTTAAATCACCAAGACCTGCGCACCACTATTTCCTGGGTTGTGGCTGCCTCTATGAACCAAGAGATCTTAGCTCACTTAGCCCCAAGTTTCTGCCATAGTCACTATGTGATTATGTTGATACTTTCAGCTAGTTATGTTCATAGCTTTAAGTAATATACCCATCATTTATTTCTCATCCTGTCAACTATGAGCAGTACTTCCCGACTTTGCATGTGTTAATACTTTTCTGTTATCTATAGCAAATACTTAAATAGCTTTTACTATGTCACTAGCACTAGTTTATTGCTTTACAACTGTTAACACATTTAATCTCATAACCGACCTCGATGAATGACAAAACAACTAGCACATGACAATTGTGAAGGATACAGTTCAGATCTGAGTCCCTGGAGGTGTGGTCCAAGTTTAAGCTGGTGACCACCAGGTCATACTACCTTCCTCTCCCTGGAAGCTAATCCCCTAAAGGCCAAACCACAGATACAGAACCCATGAAGAGATTGGCAGGCCTACATAATATCTTCATCGAACCAACTAATTAATTAGTTCATTCATTCAGTAAATTCTTACTGAGGATCCACTCTGTGCCAGAGTATTCAGTCATTCAATGCCTTTTGATTGGAGAATTTAGTCGTTTACATTTAAGAAATTATTGACAGGTAGGACTTACTAATGCCGTCTCCTTTTTCTGGTTGTTTTGTAGTTCTCTTGTTTCTTTCTTCCTCTCTATATTTTATTGTGTGTTAGAATTTTGGTAGCGGTTTCCTTTGATTCCTATCTCTTTATCTTTTGTGTGTCTACTATAGATTTCTGTTGTGTGGTTACCTTGTGGCTTGCATAAAACATCTTACAGATATAACAGTCTATTGTACACTGATAACAACTTAACTTCAATTGCATATTAAGACTCTATCTTTTTATTAATCAAACTCCACATTTTATATGTCTATGGTACAGTTTGTCTCTTTTTTATATTATGTATCCATTAACAAGTATAGTAGCAATACTTATTGTTAATACTTTTTTTCATTTTACCTTTACACTAGGAAGAAGTGACTAACACACATTGGGACACATATGTATATAAAATATGTTTATATTAAATAATGGTAAGAGATCTGCAGGGAGAAAGAACCAATAATACAATAATAGCAGGGGATTTCAACACTCCACTTTCAACAATGGATAGATTATTGAGATAGAAAATCAATAAGGAACCATTGGACCTGAACTACTCTTTAGATCAAGAGACATATATAGATCATTTCATCCAATAGCAGCAGAATACACATTCTTCTCAAGAACACACAGACCATTCCTTAGAATAGGTCATGTAATAGGTCACAGCACAAGTTTTGTCACACTTAGAAGACTGAAATCATATCTCTTCTAACCAGAGTAGTTTGAAATTAGAAGTTACAAATTAGTGACAGAAAAAAAAACTAGAAAATTTAAAACCATGTGGAAATTAAACAATAAACTTCTGAACAAACAATGGGTCAGAGAAGAAACCGAAGGCAAACTAAAAAAATCTCGAAGCAACTGAAAATGGAATCCTAAAACAAGAGATTCAGGAAAGGTGGTTCTGAAAGGGAAGTTTATAGTGATAAACACTTAGGAAAAAAAAATCTCAAACTAAGCCTAAAGGTAGCAGAATGAAGAAAATAATAAAGATCAGGGTTATAGGAGGAAATTCGTTTTTCTTTCTGCATTTTATATTCTATTTCATTTTATTTCTTTATTCTATTTTATTATTTAAAAAATTTTAAATCACTTTTTTACCTTTCTCTTTTTTCTCTATTCTATGAAACTTCTCCCACCATGCAGACTGAAACATATCTAGGTTCTTTAATTTCATTTTTTGTTTTGTTTTTCATTTTGATGTTTTATTTTATTAAGTATTTCTTCCAACAACATGACAAGGCAGAGGAATTCATTCCTGAAGAAAGAACAGGAAGAAATGATGGCCAGGGATTTAATGAACACAAATGTTAGTAAGATGCCTGAACTAGAATTTCAACCACTATCATAAGAATCCTAGCTGGGGTTGAAAAAAGCATAGAAGACACCAGAAAATCTCTTTCTGCATTCAATAGGAGTAAAATCTAGTCAGGCTGAGATTAAAATGCTGTAACTGAGATGCAATCTTTAATGGATATGGTGATGGCAAGAATGGATGAAGCAGAGCAGTGAGTTGGTGAGATAGAATGTAAAATCATGGAAAATAATGAAGCAATAAAAAAAAGATGGAAACAAAGGCAAAAATCATGATATAAGACTTAAAGTATTCAGTGACTTATTGAAAAGGAATCCCATTTGAATCATAGGAGTTCCAGAAGATGAAGAGCGAGAAAACTGGGGAGAAGGTTTATGTGAGCAAATTATAGCTGAGAACATTCTTAATCTGAGGAAGGACATAGACATCAAAATGCAAGAAAAGCACAGAGAATTCCCATTGGATTCAACAAAAACTGACCATCACTAAAGCATATCATAGTCAGATTCATAAAATACACAGGCAAGGAAAGAATTGCGAAAGCAGCAAGGGAAAAAAAGTTCTTAACCTACCAGGGAAGACAGATCAGGTTCAAAGATATGTCCACAGAAACTTGACAGGCCAGAAAGGAGTGGCAGGATATATTCAACATGTTGAATCAGGAAAATATGCAGCCAAGAATTCTGTTCCATCAAGGCTGTCATTCAAAATAGAAGGAGAGATAGAGTTTCCCAGACAAACAAAAACTAAAGGATTTTGTCACCACTAAACCAACCCTGCAAGACATTTTAAGGGGGACTGTTTGAATGGAGAGAAAAAAAAAAAAACGCCAAAGCAACAAAAACTAGAAAGGACCAGGGAACATCACCAGAAACACCAAATGTACAGGCAACAGAATGGCTCTAAATTCATGTCTTTCAATAATTGCTTTAAATGTAAATAGACTGAGTGCTCCAATCAAAAGGCATAAGATATAAAAATAGATTGAAAAAAGAAACCCATCTGTATTCTGCCCATGGAGACTCATTTTAGACCTAAAGACTCCTGCAGATTGAAAGTAACAAGATGGAGGAGTGAGTGGCAAGATGGTGGAGAAGTATGGAGCCCTGTAATCTCCCATTGGCAACTATCAAACTGAGAAAAATTAAAAGCCACAATATTCTGATACCCAAGAACAGAGGTGTGAGCACAGACTCTTTATTGATAATGGCCTCATGGATGCCTGAGTGAGTGTGAACTGGGACCTGAGATTCTGGGGGAGGGAGCACTGGTCCAAAGCGGAGCTCAGAGAGAGAGCACCCAGAAACTTGGGCCGGGCCTACAGAAGACCGTGTGTCCAGAGGTGGCACAAAACCATGGAGGGCTGTGCACAGAGCAGCCCTGCAGTGTGGCACACAGAATGGCTGTGTAGTGCTGCGGAGAGCCAAAGGAAAGAACAGGAGAGACTGTAAATGTGCATAGAGTAATCTCTGCAGAGGGGAGACCTCAGCCTGGCATGGAGAGACACAAACATCCCAGTTGCAGCCACTGGGTGTGGGGAGAGAAATCTGTCCCCCTCAGCGGATTGTTTTCCCTTGGGCTTGGTAGCTCTTTGAATTAAGGTGGAGCCAAGAAAGGGCTGGCTCCCCAATTCCCCTGCACAATCCGGCCAGACAGCCTCCTGCCTGTGAGACATTTTAACTGTGGCGGCAGCATTAAAATGCATGGACTAGAATTTAAAAACCTGGTGGAGCTTAGAAAAGCAAAGCAATTGGACCCTCCAGAGCACTAGGAGGTTGGACTCAAGAGAGTGGCTAGAAATGCATGGTCTGAGGGTGGCTTGGGGTGCCGCCAATCTTCTCCCTGGAACCACTAAGGTCAGGCTTCAGAGAGTAGCCCTTGAGACAGGACATATCTATATCAACCATGCCCTATCGCACTGGAGAGCTGCTTTTTCTTCTTCTTATTCTTATTTTTCTTAATTTTTTCTTTTCGTATTATTTTTATTTTAAAAAATTTCCCCTTGTTTTATATTTTGTATTTTCATTTTTCCTACTGTTCTCCCCTGGAGTCTGGGAAAGACCAACATTGATGCACTGCTGTGATTAGATCAGCTCTTACCATCAGGTATATATTCCCTTATCTCATCTATATCTCTCCCCTCTGCAGGTGTTATGCTCTCAGATGGCCCTATATCTTTGGCTGTTTCTGTCCTCTCGGTCTCTGGTCTCTGGTCTCTCTTTTTTCCTTTCTTGTCTTCTCTTTTGTTTTCTGTTCTTTTTTTTCTTTCCCGTTTTGGTTTGCTTGTTTAGTTGATCTGTCTGTGCAGTTGCATGCTTTTGTTCCCTGTGTGTTTGTCTGTTTTCCTTTTCAGGGCTACCTCAAGAAACAAGACGAAGCTAAAAGATGGAGAGTCCCAAATACATTGAGTAGGGAAAAAATTAATCAGACACATAACAAGAGAAATCAAAAAATACCATTAAAAGAATATCTCTTGAACCAACAGGTCCTGGATAGTCAAAGAGCCTCTTTAATAGAGCAATATCAACAGGTGCACAGTGCAGAACTAGCTTTTAAAACTGACAAGAGACAGAAAGCTCACCAAAATGACAAAACAAAAGAACTCTCCTCTAAAGAAATTTCAGGAAGAAATCACAGCTACAGAAATGCCAAAAACAGACATGAGCAACAAAATCGAACAAGAATTTAAAACAATTGTCAAAAAATTAATCACTGGGCTAAAAAAAAAAGCATGGAAACTATCAGAGACACTATTGCCACAAAGAATAAGGACCTTCAAAATAGCTGTGATGAGTTAATAAAAGCTATAAAAAAGGTGCATAATAAAATGGAGGCTGCCACTGAACGGATTGAAGAAACAGAGAGGAGAATAGGTGAATTAGAAGACACTGTTATAGCAAAAGAGGAAGCCGAGAAAAAGGGAGACAAATTGATAGAGGAACACGAAAGGAGAATTCAAGACCTGAGTGATGCAATCAAATGGAACAATATCCATATCATAGGAATTCCTGAAGAGGAAGAATGAGAAAAAGAATGGGTACTTGATCAAATTGTAGACAAAAACTTCTCTAATCTGGGGAATGAAAAAGACATTGAAATTCAAGAGGCACATAGAACTCCTCTAAGACATAACTTGAACCGGCCGTCAGCATGACGTATCATAGTGAAACTGGCAAAATATAAAAATAAAAAGAGAATTCTGAAAGCATTTAGTGATAGTAGGGCCTTAATATACAAAGGGAATTCTATAAGAGTGGTTACAGACATATCTACTGAAACTTGGCAGGCCAGAAAGGGATGGCAGGAAATCTTCAATGTGATGAACAGAAAAAATATGCAGGCAAGATTTCTTTACCAGTGAGCCTGTCCTTCAAAAGAGAAGGAGAGATAAAAGTGTTCCTTAATAAACAAAAATTGAGAGAATTCATCACCAAAAAACCAGCCCTACAAGAAATCTTAAGAGGGACTCTATGAGAGAAATATAGCAAGGAATATAAGACACCAGAGACATCAATACAAACATGAATTCTACAGAGAACACAAGGAATCTAAACCCACATTTCCCAACAATAACCCTGAATATAAATGGACTGAATGTTCCAATAAAATGACACGGGGTAGCAGAATGGATAAAAACCAAAATCCATTTATTTTCTGTCTACAAGAGACTCACCTTAGACGTGAAGACACTTTCAGATTGAAAGTGAGGGGATGGAGAAATATCTATCATGCGACTGGACATCTCAAAAGAAAGCCAGAGTAGACATACTTATATCAGCCAAATTGGACTTTAAAGTAAAGCCAATAACAAAAGATGAAGAGGGACATTATATAATAATTAAAGGCTCACTCCATCAGGAAGAGCTATCTATTATAAACATCTATGCAGCGAATTTGCGAGCTCACAAATACACAAAACAACTAGTCACAAACAGAACCAATCGTATTGATGAGAATCTGCTAATTGAAGGGGCTTTTAATACTTCACTTACAACAATGGATAGGTCAACCAGACAGAAAATCACTAAAGAAATAATGGACATGAATGGCACCCGGGAACAGAAGGAAGTAGTAGATATATTTAGAAATCTGCATCCTGACGCTAGGGAATTCACTTTCTTCTCGAGTGTGTACGGCACATTCTCCAAGATAGATCACATACTGGGTCATAAAACAGACCTCCATAAATACAAATGAATTGAGACCATCCCATGCACACTTTCAGATCACAATGCCATGAAATTTGAAATCAACCACAGGAAAATGTATGGAAAACTTCCAAAAGGGTAAAAACCACCCTACTGAACAATGACTGGGCCAGCCAAGCAATTAGAGAAGAAACTATAAAATATATGGAACCAAATGAAAACAAAAATCATCAATCCAAACTCTCTGAAACGCAGCAAAAACAGTCCTAAGAGGAAATACATTGCAATCCAGGCCTATTTCAACAAACTAGAAAAACCACAAATTCAAATTATAACAGAGCAGCTAAGACAACTACAAAGGGAGCAGCAAGAGCACCAGAAAACCCAGCAGAAGAAGAGAAATAATAAAGATAAGGGCAGAAATAAATAATATAGAATACAAAAAACCACAATCAAACAGATCAATGAAACCAAGAGTTCGTTTTTTGAAAACATAAACAAAATTGATAAACCTCTAGCTAGGCTCCTCAGACAGAAAAGAGAGAACACCAAAATAGACAAAATCATGAATACAAATGGATTTATTACAACTGAATCCTCAGAAATGCAAGCAATCATGAGAGATTAGTATGAAAAATTATATGCCAACAAACTGGAGAATCTGGAAGAAATGGACAAATTCCTAAACAAACATAAACACTACCAAAATTCAAACGGGAAGAGATAGAAAATCTGAACAGACCCATAACCGGTGAAGAAATCAAATCAGTTATCAATAATTGCCCAATAAATAAAAGCCCAGGGCCACTTGGATTTCCAGGGGAATTCTACCAGACATTTAAAGCAGAGGTAACACCCATCCTTCTTAGATTATTCCAAAAAATAGAAATCGAAGGAAGACTTCTGGACTCATTCTACAAAGCAAGTATCACTTTGATTCCTAAACCAGAAAGGTATCTAACAAAAAAAGAACTACAGGCCAATTACCTTAATGAATACAGATACAAAAATATTACACAAGATACTAGCAAATTGAATTCAACAACACATAAAAAGAATTATCCATCACGATCAAGTGGGATTCATTCCTGTGTTAAAGGGCTGGTTCAATATTCACAAATCCATGAATGTGATACATCACAATAAGAAAAGAAAAGATAAAAACCATATGATACTGTCGATAGATGCAGAAAAAGCATTTGACAAGATACAACATCCTTTCTTAATAAAAAACCTCGAGAAAGTCAGGATAGAAGGAACGCTCTTAAACATTATTAAAGCAATTTATGAAAAGCCCACAACTAGTATCATCTTCAATGGGGAAAACTGAGAGTTTTCCCCCTGAGATCAGGAACACGACAGGTATGTACACTCTCACCGCTGATGTTATACATAGAGCTGTATATCCTGGCACCAGCAATCCGACAACAAAAGG
Source organism: Helogale parvula (assembly GCA_004023845.1). Lineage (NCBI taxonomy): Eukaryota > Metazoa > Chordata > Mammalia > Carnivora > Herpestidae > Helogale > Helogale parvula. Next base: position 8,191 of record PJEM01013946.1, read on the forward strand.
AAATAAAAGGCATCAGAATTGGCAAAGAAGAAGTCAAACTTTCACTTTTCGCAGATGACATGGTACTCTACATGGAAAAGCCGATCGACTCCACCAGAAACCTTCTGGAACTGATCCAATAATTCAGAAATCTCCCAGGGCACAAATCAATGAACAGAATTCAGTTGCATTTTTATACACCAAAAAGGAAGCAACTGAAAGAGAAATCAAGAAACAGATCCCATTTACAATTGCATGAAAAACCATAAAATACCTAGGAATAAACTTAGCCAAAGATGTAAAAGACCTGTATAATGAAAACTATAGAAAGTTTATGAAAAAAGTTGAAGAAGACACAAAGAAATGGAAAAACATTCCATGCTCCTGGATCGGTAAAATAACATTGTTAAAATGTCATTATTACCCAAAGCAATCTACACATTCAATGCAATCCCCATCAAAATTGCACCAGCATTCTTCTCAAAGCAGGAAAAAACTATCCTAAAATTCATATGGAACCACAATAAACCCTGAATAGCCAAAGTAATATTGAAGAGGAAAACCAAAATGGGAGGCATCACATTCCCAGACTTTAGCCTCTACTACAAAGCTGTCATCATCAAGACTATATGATATTGGCACAAAAACAGACACATAGACCAATGGAGTAGAATAGAGATCCCAGAACTGGACCCACAAGTGTATGTACAATTAATCTTTGACAAAGCAGGAGAGGGTATCCAATGGAAAAAAGACTGCCTGTTTAGCAGGTAGTATTGGGAGAGCTGGACAGCAGCATGCAAAAGAATGAAACTAGACCACTTTCTTACACCATACACAAAAATAAACTCAAAATGGATGAAGAACTTGAATGTGAGACAGGAAACCATTAAAACCTTAGAAGAGAAAGCAGGAAACAGCTTACTTGACCTCAACCGCAGCAATTTCCTACTCGACACATCCCCAAAGGCAAGGGAATCAAGAACAAAAATTAACTATTCGGACTTTATTATGACAAAATCTTCTGCACAGCAAAGCAAGCAAACAAACAAAAAAACCTAATATGCAACCGACAGAATGGGAAAAGATAGTGGCAAAAGGCATATCGGTAAAGAACTAGTATCAAAAATCTACAAGGAACTCACCAAACTCCACACCCAAAAAACAAATAATCCAGTGAAGAAATGGGCAGAAGACAGGAATAAACACTTCTCCAAAGAGGACACCCAGATGGCCAACAGACACATGAAATGACACTTGGTGTCACTGATCATCAGGGAAAAACAAATCAAAACCACACTGACATACCACCTCACGCCGGTCAGCATGGCTAAAATGAACAAATCAGGAGACTATGGATGCTGGCAAGGATGTGGAGACAAGGGCACCCTCCTACACTGTTGGTGGGAATGTAAACTGGTGCAACCGCTCTGGAAAACAGAGTGAAGGTTCCTCAAAAACTATCAATAGAACTCCCCTATGACCCAACAATAGCATTGCTGGGGAACTACCGATGGAATATAGAAGTGCTGATGCGTAGGGGCACACGTACCCCAATGTTCATAGGAGCACTTTCAACAAGAGCCAAATCATGGAAAGAGATTAATGTCCATCAACTGATGAACGGATAAAGAAGATGTGGTTTATATATACAATGGATTACTACATGACAATGAGAACGAATGAAATCTGGCCATTTGTAGCAAAGTGGATGGACCTCGAGGGTGTCATGCTAAGTGATATAAGTCAGGCAGAGAAAGATAGATACCATATGTTTTCACTCATAGATCTAAAAGGAGAAACCTAACAGGGCACCCCATGAAGGGGAAAGGAGGGGGGAAGAGTTAGGGAGAGGGAGTGAGGCAAATCATGACAGATTCTTGAATACTGTAAAGAAACTGAGGGCTGAAAGGGAGGAGGGAAGGAGAAGGAAGGTGATAGTCTATAAAGGGGCACTTGTGGAGAAGAGCGCATGAAAACCAACTTTGTAATAAACTTTTTAAAAATAAAAAAATAAAGTCTGAAGCATAATAAAATAAAGTAACAAGATGTAGAAACATCTACACGTTAGAGAACATCAAAAGAAAGCTGAAGTAGCAATACTTATATCAGAAAAACTAGATTTTTAAACAAAGACTGAAACAAGAAGAGCATTATATCATAATTAAGGTGTCTATCCACCAAGAAGGTCTAACAATTGTAAATACTGAGGCCCCCAACATGTAAGAGCCCTGATATAGAAATCTCTTAATCACAAACATAAAGAAATTCATTGAGAATAACACCATAAACCACAGGACTTTAATACCTCACTTATAACAATGGATAGCTTATCCAAGCAGAAAATCAACAAGGAAACAATGTTTTAATGACATACTGGATTGGATAGACTTAATAGATATATTCAGAACATTTTATCCTAAAGCAGCAGAATACACATTTCTACTGCAATGCACATGGAATATTCTCCAGAAAAGATCACATAACTGGTGACAAATCAGCCTTCAACAAATACAAAAAGATCAATATCATAGCATGCATATTTCCAGACCACAATGTTATGAAACTTGAAATCAACCACAAGAAGAAATTTGGAAAGGCTATGAATACTTGTAGATTAAAGAACATCCTACTAAAAAATGGATACCTTAACCAAGATATTAAAAAGTACATGTAGTCAGTGAAAATGAAAACACGACAGTCAAAATCTCTTGGATGCAGTAAAGAGGGAGAGAGTTCTCTCATTAGAGAGAACGATATAGCAATCCAGGCCTTCCTAAAGAAGGAAGAAATGTCTTAAATACACAAACTAACCTTGTCTGGAAAAAAGTATAGTAAATAAAGCCAAAAACCAGCAGAAGGAGTCAAATAAGATTAGAACATAAGTCAATGAGTTAACAAACACACACACAAAAACCAGAACAGATTAATGAGACCAGGTCCTGGTCTTTGAAAGAATTAACATAAATCATAAACCCCTAGCCAGACTTATCAAAAATAAAAAGGAAAAAACCCAAATATATAAACTCATGAGTAAAAGAGAAGAGATAGCAACCAGCACTGAAGAAATAATAAAATCATGAGTGAAAGAGGAGAGATATCAACCAGCACTGAAGAAATAAACAACAATAAGAGAATATTATGAACAAGTATATGTCAAAAAATAAGGCAATATGGAAAAAGTGGACAAATTTCTAGAAACATATAAATACCAAAATCGAAAGAGGAAGAAATAGAAATTTGAACAGACTCATAACCAGTAAAGAAATTGAATCAGTAATCAAAAATCTCCCAACAAACAAGGGTCCAGGACAGGATGGCTTTCCAGGGGAATTCTATCAAACATTTAAAGAAGAGTGAATTCCTATTCTTTTGAAGCTGCTCCAAAAAATATAATGGAAGAAGTACTTCCAACTCATTATATGAGGCCAGCATTACCTTGATTCCAAAACCAAAGACGACACTCAAAGGGAGCATTACAGACCAATTTCCCAGATGAACCTGGATGCAAAAATACTCAACAAGATACTAGCAAACCATATCGAACAATACATTAAAAGGATTTTCCACCACAATCATGTGGGACTTATTCTGGGGATGCAGGGATGGTTCCATAGCCACAAACCAATCAACAGAATACATCACATTAATAAAAGAAAGGGTAAGAACCACTGATCCTCTCAATAGATGCAGAAAAACTATCTGACAAAATACAGCATCTTTTCTTGATAAAAACCCTAAAGAAATAGGGATAGAAGGAACATACCTCAAGATCATAAAGTCATACATCCAAGACCCACAGCTAGTATCATCTTCAGTGGGGAAAAAACTGAGAGCTTTCCCCCTAAAGCGACAACAGGGATATCCACTCTCACCACTGCGGTTCAACATAGTGTTGGAAGTCCTAGTCTCAGCAATCAGAAAACAAAAAGAAATAAAAGACATCAAAATTGGCAAGAAAGTAGTCAAACTTCCACTCTTCACAGACAACATGATAATCTATGTGGAAAACCCAAAAGACTCCATGAAAAAACTACCAGAACGGATATGTGACTTCAGCAAAGTCACAGGATATAAAATCAATGTACAGAAATTGGTTGCATTTCTATATACCAATAATAAAGAAGCAGAAAGAGAAATCAAGGAATCGATCCCATTTACAATTGCACTGAAATCCATAAAATACCTAGGGGTAAACCTAACCAAAGATGTAAAAGATTTGTATGCTGAAAACTATAGAAAGTTTTGAAATAATTTGAAGAAGATGCAGAGAAATGGAGAAACATTTCATGCTCATGGATCAAAAGAACAAATATTGCTAAAATGTTGATATGACCCAAAACAATGTACACATTCAATGCAATCCCTATCAAAATAACACCAGCATTCTTCACAGAGCTACAACAAACAATTCCAAAATTTGTATGAAACCATAAAAGACCCTGAGTAGCCACAGGCATGTTGAAAAGAAAACCAAAGCTGGAGGCATCAGAATTCTGGGCTTGAAGCTGAATAACAAAGCTGTGATCATCAAGGCAGTATGGTATTGGCACAAACACAGACACGTAGATAGATGGAACAGAATAGAGAACCCAGAAATGGACACACAAATGTATGGCCAACTAATGTTTGACAAAGCAGGAAAGAATATCCAATGGAAAAAAGACAGTCTCTTTGGCAAATGGTGTTGGGAATACTGGGACAGTGTGACATGCAGAAGAATGAACCTGGACCATTTTCTCACACCACACACAAAAATAAACTCAAATGGATGAAAGACCTGAGTGTAAGACAGGAAGCCATCAAAATTCTAGAGGAGAAAGCAGGTAACAACCTCTTTGACCCTTGGCCACAGCAACTTCTTAGAGACATATCAGTGGAGGCAAGGGAAACAAAGGCAAAAATGAATTATTGAGACCTCATCAAGATGAAAAGCTTCTGCACAGCAAAGGAAACAATGTGCAAAACTAAAAGGCAACAGACAGAATGGGAGAAGATTTTTACAAATGACATATCAGGTTCCTACCGAAAATCTTTAAAGAACTTACCAACCTCAAAACCCAAAGACAAAAAATCCAGTGAAGAAATGGGCAGAAGACATGAACAGACACTTTTCCAAAGAAGACATCTAGATGGCTAACATACACATGAAAAGATGCTCAACATTACTCATCGTCAGGGAAATAGAAATGAGATACCACCTCTCACCTTTCAGGTGTTATAATGAACAACTCAGGAAACAACAGATGTTTGCGAGGATGCAGAGAAAAGGGAACACTGCATGCTGGTTGGAATGCAAACTGGTGCAGCCACTGTAGAAATCACTATGGAAGTTCCTCAAAAAATTAAAAATGGAACTACCCTATCACCCAGCATTTGCACTACTTGGTATTTTTTTAACTTTTTATTTAAAAAATTTTTAATGTATTTATTTTTGAGAGAGAGAGAGTGAGAGAGTGAGGAGGGAACGGGCAGCAAGAGAGGGAGATACAATATGATACAGGCGTCAGGTTCTGAGCTGTTAGCATAGAGCTCAACACACGGCTTAAACTCATGAATCAGGAGGACATGAGTTGAGCCAAAGTTGGACTCTTAACTGACTGAGTCACCCAGACCACCCATGAACTACTAGGTATTTATCCAAAGGATATAAAAATGTTGACTGAGGAGCAAAGGCACTCCAGTGTTTATAGCAGCAATATCAATGAGGCAAATTATGGCAATAGTCCAAATATCCATCCAGTGATGAATGGATAAAGATGTAGTATAAATACATAGTGGAATATTTACCTAGCAATCAAAAAGAATGAAATCTTGCCATTTACAAAAACATGGATGGAACTAGAATGTATTATGCTAATAAAATATATTTTCACTCATAGAAACACAACATATGAACATAGTGGAAGGAAAGGAAAAGTAAGATAAAAACAGAGAGGATGGCAAACCTACTCTTAAATACAGAGAACAAACTGAGGGTTGTCAGAGGGTGTTGGGTGGGGGGATGAGCTAAATGGGCGATGGGCATTAAGGAGGGCTCTTGTGGGGATAAGCACTGGGTGTTATTTATAAGTGATGAATCACTAAGTTCTACTCCTGAAACCATTATTACACTATATGTTAATTAACATGGATTTAATTTAAAAAAAATAAAGAGGGGTGCCTGGGTGGCTCAGATGGTTAAACGTGTGACTCAGGTCATGATCTCGCAGTTCATGATTTCTAGCCCACTGTCAGGCTCTGTGTTGATAGCTTAGGGCCTGGAGCCCTCTTTGGATTCTGTGTCTTTTTCTCTGTCTGTTCCTCACCTGCTCATGCTCTGTCTCTGTCTCTGTCTCTCAAAAATAAATAAAGATTTACAAAATAAAAAAATAAAGATATCCTGTGTTCATGGATTAGAATATTTATTATTGTTATAATGTCCATACAATCCAAAGTCTTTGGTAGCTTATATAATCCCTATTAAAATTCCAATGGCTTTCTTCACAGAAATAGAAAAAAAAAAACAATCCTAAAATTCATGTGGGATGAGTAAAGATCCTTAGTAGCCAGAGCAATCCTGACAAGGAGGAACAAAACTGGAGGCATCACACTTCTTGATTTCAAAGTATATTCCAATTCTATAGTAATCAAAACAGTATGATATTGGCAAAAAAAAAAGCAGACATATAGTCCAATGGAACAAGGTGAAGAGCCCAGAAGCAAACCCATACTTATATAATCAATTAGTATTTGACAAGTGAGCCAAGACTACTCAGCGGGGAAAGGACAGTCTTTTCAATAAATGGTACCGAGAAAACTGGATATTCACATGTAAAATAGTAGAATTAGACCTCTATCCCAAACCACTCACAAAATTTCACTCAAAATGGATTAAAGATCTAAATGTTGTACCTAGAACTATAAATCTCCTAGAACAAAACATAGGAGAAAAGTTTTTTGACATTGGTCTTGGCAGTGCTTTGTCAGATGTGACACCAACAGCACAAGCAACAAAATAAAAAATCATAAGTGTGGCTCTGTCAAACTCAGAAGCTTCTGCATGATAAAACAAAGAAACCCAGTCAACAATAGATTGCAAGCTATCCATCCAATAAGAGGTTACTATCAAAAATATGTAAGGAACTCATATGACTCACTCAGCAAATAATGAAATAATCCAATTACAAATAAGCTGAATAGATACTTCGCCAAAGACATACAGATGGCCAACAGTAATATGACGATTGGCAATTAGTGTCTGTGCATTTGCATACTAGCAGATCTGACCTGTTTTGTCATAGGTTTCTATCTTTTTGTCACCTAATTCTTCCCGACCAGAGACTGTGGCCATGCTTTGAAAAACTGAAGTAAATGATTCATTCTGAGAGTTTAAGGTATTACATTTCAATATGCTAAAGAAAGTTCAGCCATTGTTCAAACTGTCTATTTGATTGAAAACATAAGAGAAAATCACAGGCACAAAATGTCATTCTTCACTTACTGTACTATCCCCCTCCTTTTGGTCTTTTAAAAGAATTCATTTATTCAAAAACTATTTGGTGAGCCTACGACAACGCAGGAGACATTGTGCTAGTGCTAGGGACCCAGGGAGGACTGTATCAAGTTCCCCACTCCCAAGGCACCTGCCATCTAGTGGGAGATGCAGAAATATAATTGAGTAGAGTAATAAAATAAGAATAGTGGGGGAGACAAAGCTCCAAGGGAGCACGGAGGATGACACAACCTAGTTTTGTCTAGAGAATTCAGGAAAACGTGGAGAAAGAGGAGTAGTTTACAAGTATGAAGCTGGGACGGGAATTTCCGGTAAAAGAAGAGATATGTGGGAAGTGTAAGAGAGGATGGTATATTTGGTTGAGCACACACACATTTGTTTAGCCTAGCGGTTTGGGGAATGTGTGCGTGAGAGATAGAAAGCGAATCTCAAAGGAAAAGCCATGTAAAGTAAAGGAAAGTGAAGT